>JANHFT010000280.1:64434-76854 GCA_032467955.1 Pseudoxenodon macrops | reverse complement strand
ATTGGTTTTTTAATCATATGATTGATGCTTTCCCCCCCCCCCACCCAACACGAGATAGGCTGCTGCTATCAGGCTCTGATAATTTCATCTCTTTTATAATCTGGTATAAGGAGAGTAACTTGGTCAATGCATTTGCTTCCTCCAGAACATCATTGGTGGCAGCAAGTCATAACTAAAAATTACACCTTGCACTTGTGCAGGAAGGAGGCAGGGCCAAAAGATGGAGGTGGGAAGGAGCAGCAATTCTTGTGCATGCACTTGTGTCCATTGTTCTCGAGCCATTCTCTATATTATAACAACCAATTTAGAGATAAAGGCCATGATAGGATGGTAAAAAGTTGGCAGAAGATTGGAAAATTCATTGTGTGGAAAAGCATCTATTTCTCAGCTAGTGCCTGGGTGCAAACTTTTTGTGAGTTAATGGCTATGCTTGGCCATTGAATGCCCTGCCAGGAAATAATCTAAACATGTGTATTTGATTTGCATGTTACAAATGTTAAATATACTTAATATGATTGCTGTCTCAAATCATGCAGTTAATGATTTCCTCCTTAAAATAATACATTCGTATCTGAATGTTTTTATTTTTTTTGTTCCTCGAGTAGAATTGACCTTGTACAGTACATAACAATTGCCCACCAATTGTTGAAAAAGGTATTAAGATTCCCTGTTCCATTAGCCTATTATCACCACTTCTTCATTGCTAATGAAAATGTTCTATTTCACTCTACCTCCCAAGGTTGACTCTGCTTTCAGATACTTTAAAATTGCTAAGATGCTGCTTTTGTACAATCCACTCACATCAGAATGTACACATTGCTTTGTTACTGCACTAAACAGAATGCTATATTTACTGATAATTCCAATCCTTTTGGGTATATGTTCCCTCAAGAGGATATCCTGGTCAGCAAATGTTGTCTGTAACTTTGACTCTTGTCTTGTAGTTTTTGCCTGCCCATTCAATACAGAATGGCATTCTTGATGAAGTGCCCCTTAATTAGACAATTCTTGTTTCCTACATGAAGCAGCATTAATTACTGGCTCTAATTAGATTTTTTTTCTTGAAAAACAGCACTATTTGCTGCTTTGAAAAGAAAAGCAACAATGAGATAAAACCCAATTAAAGTCTTCCTGATACTGGTGAGAAATAGTAGCTGCCTGATTAAGGGGCAATTTATTACTATTGTCATATAGTGTGGAAGAGAAACTAGAATACAGTTTAATTGAATGCCTGAAGAAGGAAGCTTTTAATTAAAGGCAGAATAGCACTTTGCCAGTAGCTATTGCACAGTATGGTATTAGAGAACTTGAGGTAGAATGGAATGGAATGAAAACATCTAGGTTATGAACATTTTAAAATGTGTTAGGTGTAACCCACCTTTTTCTTGTCAAAAGTACATCAATGATTATCAGTCACCAAGGTAGTCTAGACCAGGAAACCAAAACCAAGAATATTAATGCTACCTTTATTGTAAAGTTATTATAACAGTGAGTAGAAAAGTGGTGCATAAAAACATAGCAAGAGTGGAGAAAGTTGCCAGGGCTTCTGTGGCTATCATCTTCTCCTCTTTTTCTCCTACTCCTAAATCAGCTATCACTTCCTGGATGGTAGAACTCTATCAAGAAAACAGGAATCAGAGGATTTGGGTAAATTAAGAAATGAGGGAAGACTTATAGAACTAAGACTTGGGAAGAAACGGCTGTGTGACCTTCCCTTCCTGTTTCCATTAATCATTTGTCTGAAATGGTATAGGGCTTCCTGTCTGAGCAGGGGGTTAGACTATAAGACCTTCAAGGTCCCTTCCAACTCTGTTATTCTGGTTCTGTTGTCATTTCTGCCTTTAGTTGCCACAGCTTTGGTGGGCTTCACACCTAGTCTCTTTCATCATTGAGAACCCCATCTGAGGCCCAAGAGCTTTATTTAAATCCTATTCCCTCAGAATGATAGTTCTGCATTATATTCAATATTGGCCTTACATTGGAAGTGTCCAAAAATAATTTTGAAAGAGTATTCTTCCACCTCCCTCCTTTTTTTTAAATTATGAATAAAATAAAATAAATAAATGTAGATAACAAGCAAGAGTAGCAACTAATTCCACATATCCTGGCAGTATCAGAAATTGTGTTTCAAAGAGCTCCTTTAGCTTCTTAAATGGCTGAAGTAATTCACATTTCACTGCCAAAGAATTAATCCAGAATATTTGGAAGTGAGTTACATTAACTTCCATGGAATTGGCATCTGGGGTTGCTCTGGATAGTGAGATGGACATTATATAAATTTAATCAATAAATGTAATAATTAAATCTGAATAAAGTGTGCTAAGAAATTAACATGAAATGAAGTTAAATATTATTTGCTCAGTGGCTACAGAATCTCTCACCAAACTGTAGATCCCAGGATGTTTATATTATATATTATAATAAATTTTACTAAAAATACCAAATAAGGTAGAGAACTGAGAGAAAAATAAAAAAGAGTAAAGAAATAAAAAAGTAGTGACTTCTGACCTTTTTCAGTGCAGTAAAATACTCCAAAAAAAATTACAACCTCAACTTTTTGCTTTACATTTGAAAACATTCCAGGCCATTTCCATAATAATAAATTCATCCTAATTATCAGAATCTAAAAACAAAGTTTCATTTTTTTCCAGTTTTGAGCAAAATGTCCAGAAGCAGTTTCCAAACAGAAACAGAACTCGATAAATTCTTCTTTTTGAGAAGCAGACATTTTCACAATCTTCGCTAACTCACCACCACAGGATGTTTACTGTTTTAATGCTTTGGTGCTCATTCTAATATCCTTGTTGCTGGTTACCAACAGTGTAAGGCCAATTAGTTCATTGCTGTTGCACAGTATTGAATAAGTGAGGCATAAACAATGTCAGAACCTTGCTACTTTTCACATGGGGAAGAAGTTTAGAAAGTCTTTACTCACATCTTGTAGTAAGCTACTAACAGCACAGTGGAAGGAAATCAGCAAAGGCTTATTTTTCATATAAGAAAAATGGGTTTAAAGAATCCATTTTTGAAATAAGTAAATAGCACTGCATATGAACAATACACCACCAAGGTATAAATAGCCTTTAGTTGGTGTATGGATTCATAGTAAGCAAACCCATTTTCAGTTCTTTGGAATCGTTCATTTCAAAATAATAGTCCTGGTTTGGTAGTTTGGTTATGATAGGATTTGGAGATTTAAAAAAACCAAGATCTTGTTTGAAAGAAGGAATAGGAAGATACATTGGCTTACCATGCTTAGAATTAGTGACTAGCTGAGTGGCATCTCTCCATCCACCTCCAAGAACTTACATATGTTAATTACCCCACTGTCCCTGCTCAAAATTATTGCCCCCCCCTAAAGTTGGGCAGGGGGATTTTTCAACCACAGCTTCCAAATGGAACAAGGTATGACACCTCTGCATCTACCAAAATATCCCATTTGGGAGAAACTTTGTACTTATAACAAAGGACACTTGGTAGGGCATATCTTTGTCCTACAGATAACAGCACTTTTATACTGACTAAAATGCCTAGGATTTCAAAGGAAAAATAGAATCAAGCCCGAAAGAACATGCTAAATGGAATTATATAGGACATCCATCAGATTAGCACAGCAGTAATGGGAGAAAGAGGGGAGGAGAGAAATATACCAAGCAGAACACAGAGAAAGCATTACAGTTCACAACCATTGCAAGGTCAGAAAAAAGTTAATTTCTGAACATATTAAAATAGAGTGGGTGATTTTTTTTAAAAAAAAGGGGGGGAGCAAGAGAATGTAATGGGTGAAACTCAGAAGTATTGTAAAAGTTTAATATGGTCCTTTTGTTAAGACTTCCCTGGGCAATTTATGACCCATCAAATTAAACACAGCTCACAGGTGGGTTCAAGAATCTCTGCCTGAAGTGCTCTGGGAGAGCAATCCCCAACCTTTTTGGCTCTGCAGGCCAGTGGAGCAGCAGGGGAGAGGAAGGAGGGCATGATTTCATATGTGCAACTTAATCCCATGCATCCACAAATAAAGCTTTTGTACACTCACCTATCGCTTGCACAACCCAGTTCCCAATGGGCTGCAGACCAGGACCAGTCTGCGGTTGGGGGATTGGGGACCCCTGCTCTAGGAGGCTGTTGATCTAGATTCAACTTGATAGTCCACTAAGTATTCAAGCTGGAGTTTGGAAAACAAAGCTCTAAGTTTAAAGCTTTTTTTGGAAGTTACAGTATAAATATAGTGTATATACAGTATTGCAGGACTGTAACTTGTTGCTTGTATCCCTACAACTTTTATTGATATTGTTTCCTGATTGCTTATTTGTACCCTATGACTATCAAAGTTGTACCTTATGATTCTTGATGAATATATCTTGTCTTTTTATGTACATTGAGAGCTTATGCACCAAAGACAAATTCCTTGTGTGTCCAATCATACTTGGCCAATAAAGAATTCTATTCCATACTTTCCATCAAGAATTTACAGAAATTGCACATTTCCAACCAGCATGAATATATGTTTGGAAATCCTTGTTTCACCTTTCCACACTTACTGTACACAACTTATTGTATATGTACAAATCTAACATTTGACAGGAAGCTGAGAAAAGAATAAAACCATTGTTTGGTCCCTGGGATCCCTGCTGAACCAAACACTCTATTCTTTCTGGAAAGTGTTCTACTTATTTACATGAGGTTTCATGTTCTAAATGTCAGGAACCTATTCATAGGAAATCTAAATAAACAAATATCTGTTTTATTATTGGAAGCCACAGAATAAAATAGCTAATGGTTTTTTCTGTGCCCTTTTAAGTCAGCATAATAATAATAACAACACTCTTTAATCCTCTTTTTTCCTCTTTAAACCTTATTCCTTGAAAACTTATGGAGCACCCCAGAAAGCTTTCACCTTGCAATGGAATAGAGGTCTGTTTGACACAAAGTATTCTTCTACTGTAGAGATTTAGGCTTGGGAAGCAAATGAGGATGGAAATGGGACAACTCAACTTAGCCAACTTGCTGCAGCTGACTCATCATGACCAACTCACTGTAGCAGAACTCGCCATGGTCATGGTCAACTCACCACAGGACAATTTAACAATTCTACTTAATTATTTAAAATGTAAAAAATATTTTAATTTTTGTCATTCACATTTCATTCTGTTCCTCCTTTTGCATCCTTTCTTTAATGATTCTATTCCACCATTTCTTTGATATCAGTGTAATTCTTGTCCCGCAGTGAGTTGTCCTAAGATGGCCATGGCAAGTTGTCCTACAGTGAGTAGGCCATGGAAAATTGGCTGTGGCAAGTTAAACAGGGTGAATTGGCCGTGATGAGTTGGTCACGGCAAGTTGAGGACTGTTGAGATTGTTTTCTGCTCAATATTTTAATAGTACAAAGTATTATATAATTATTCAACTTCCAGGCACTAAGAGAGATGACTTTAGCAGAAATATGAAGAAGCTTCTGTATAGACACAATGTGCAAAAAAAATTTTTTAAGTCCAGAAGGTTTAGATAACATCCAGAAGCAGCTCTGACAGACATCTCCCTAATTCACTGAATTATATGAAGGAGAAGATATACAATCAAAACACAATCATTGCAAGGTTGCATTATTACATCCATCTTAATAAACATAGTTTTAATCTTCCTGTGAAGTTGATTTCCTGGTTTGCTCTATCTAGCCAGGCTTACAATTATGATATCATTACATTGTATTTTAATACATTGCGTGTGTTAATTAGAGTTAAAGCTGGTTAATAATTTAGAATGAAGACCACCATGGAATCCCAGGGCTTCATAATAGCTTAACAGGTTGAAAACAAATCCTGGCAAAAGCTAATGACAAGCTATGTCTGTTTCCAGTATGAACATATACCTATTTATTTATTAGCTACACAGATTGATAATTATGAACAGGTACTGTAAGACAATGTCTTATATTTTTATTCTATTTAGAAGGAAGGCTGACAGCTTGATGTTTGTTTTATTAACGGGTATACCTTACTTTTTAGGTTAAGAAGAAGAGGTAAACAAAATTTTAATGGATGATATTCTGATCTACCAACAAAGTCTCCACATAAATTTTAAAAGATTCTTGGTTTGAGTTTGGCTCCAGTACCATCTGATGTTCCACAGTTGTGAAACATACAGTAACTTGGTAAGGATCTGCATGAAACATGATATAGAAAACTCAGGCAAGAATTGAGAATATGTCAACTTGTTATCTTTATTTTCTTTTTAAAGAGCTGGGTTGTTATAAATAGTTCATTACAGTTTTTAACCAGCATCATTTCATAGCAGAAATATTAAAAAATATTTATTGCATTTACATAAAATAGGTTTTAAACAAAGAACTTAATATGGTCCGGATTGTCTAGCACTAAATTAATACTCTGAATGTATGGATATTGGTGGATGCCTATCTTATTAAGTACCTTCCTTCTATGATATATTTGAATATGACAGCTGATGTTTATTTTCCCTCCACAAAAAAATATTTCATGAAATCCTAAGGGGGAAGGCACAATTACTTTGAAAACTGATTTTCAAGTTCCAATATAATATATTTTGCTGAAAATGGCTTTTTCTCCATTTTATTGTGTTTTTTAACATTTCTGTGCTATTTATGCTTCTCACAAGGTGAAGATATGTAAATGCTAAAGCACTATTTGTTCCTGGGTGCAATCATATGCAGAGAAATTCTGAAATATCATAAGATATAATCTTGTGAGATCTTCTTTCTCATGCTGTCAAGACAAAAAGTTAAGTAGGCAAGTCGTTGTTGTTGTTTTCTCCCCTGTTTTACAAACTGAAGCCAGGAATTTGAGGGTATGACTAACAAGATATCTCATTCAGCTAATAAAAAAGGCCTTGGAGGCGAGAATGTTTTTTCCCCATTGTACATGAATGTTCAATTATCTCTAGGTCTAGAATAATAGAGGAAGGGCATTTCATGATACACTTGAACTGAATGTCTCAAATTGCAGGACAAAATTTTGAGAATTCATGTTTTCTCAAATGCTCTTACAGTTCACAAAATTAGAATTGGGTGTGCATTTAAAAAAAATAAAAATCCTATGGGTTTGCCACTCAAATATCCTTCTAAAGGATCCAAACAGTAATAATACTTACATATAGACTATTCTGGGGCCTTGCCAGTCTTCTAGGCATTTTCTGAGATTACCAAGAATGATCCTGTGATCACCTCCACTAGTTCCTTCATTTCTTGGGCGAGGGAGTTGAGGATGTAAATTGCCTTTGAGGTGTTTTTTTTTAACTACCAATGGTAGTTAGAATCATTTTAAAAAGAGCTGTCGACTCAAGGGAGAACTGCCAGCATAATATATTTCAACTTTCCTCCATAATTACCACATTTTTATAAAATAAACATCTTTTCTATAAAATTAAAAAATGCCCATTTTTTTCTGGAGAAAATATCACAGTGATAGAATCTGGTGTAGAAGAACAAATCGTCCTGCTTTTTTTTTTTTTTACCTCAGGATAAACGTTTTAAGTATTTTTATATGTTAATAAATTAACAATCACTCACAGACTGCTAAAAAAAGATTGATGTTTGTAGGACAGAAAAAAATCCAAATAAACTTACTCCTCACAAGGTTAGTTCTGTATTCTCAGAGAATTCTATATGCTGAATATATAGCTTGGGATTTTTTTTATCATATGAAACATTTATTTGTCTTTTTTGATGCACCAATTAAAAATATTAATTAGTAAAATTGATAACAAAAGCAATGTGAGAAAAATGAACACATTGTCTAACTGGTTGTATTGTGCATCCTCTCAATATATTTCTTGGCTCATAGTAGAAGATTGGCATCTATTTTGTACTTTTTATGTCAAGAATTGGAAATCAGAAACAGATCAAAACTAAATCAAGCTGTTCATTTGGTTTATTAACAATTATGTGAAAAGATGAAACAAAAAGGAGGAAGGGAGGAAAAGGAAAGGAAAGGAGGAAAAGAAGAAACTGCAGCCAAAGACAGTTTTTGAGATAATAACCATTAGGTTTACCAAGTACTTTTATTTTATATGATCATATATATATATAATTTAAAACTTTTTAGGGGTAAACTATAGTGGAGTTTATTGCTTATTTGATTATTTATGATATTGAATAGATCATAGAATTTTGCTTGGCAAAGAAATCATGATGGACTTAATCCCTACTGAGGAATAGACATGCAACTGATTCTACTATGGGTTATAGAAGGACTGCCATCTCCTAATGTACATATTAATTTTGAATGAAAATTTTACCACTTTTTATTAGGAATTAGCAGGTTATTGGAATCAGCAGTAACTCATTCCTTAGTAATAAAAGGAAATTGACTGAGATGGATATTTATTTTATTTGTTAAATTTATTTGCTATCTCTCTCTCTCTGTGGGGCTACTCTAGGCAGCTTACAATAATAAAAAGGAAGAAAATGAAAGAAGAGCTAAAAAAAGAGAAGTAAAATAATAGAAAAATAAAATAAACAATGAACACAACAAGAATACAATATGATAAACAAAAAGATGGGTGGGTGGAGAGCGGAGACCAAGACCATGGATGGGGAGGTAGGGTCTGCCAACAACCCAGCAGCCCAGTATGATCCCAAACCAAATAATATCAGATATCAAAGTTTGATCTTCTTTCTCTTTCTCTCTCATTTTCCATTTCCAAAGCCAGAAAGTTTGGGGAAGTGTGACCTAAACCACACTTTTTCCAAAAGCCGTTTTTATAGAGTACAGAATGACACTACATACTGATGATTGCATTCCGTATGGAATGTGTTTATGTAGGCATTCTTTGACAGGTGAGTCAGTAAAATATTCATGATATTTCTTTGTAGTCATTGCATACATTGCAGCAGAAATTATTTTAGCTGAATACCACTGTTTTAACACCAGTGGAAGTAAAGAGGTAGAATCCTCATCTGGGACTTGGGGCCGAAGGGGAAGCCATTGTTTTCCTCACTTCCTACATCCCTACTGTTAGCACCTATGATTTGAAATTAGCTATTTAAAGAAATTTAATTTTCTCTGTGTTGATATTTTCTCACAAAAAATTTATCACAAGTTGCCATTTACCTCTAAATGTACCTAGTAGCAACCAGCATTTTCAGAAACAATCACAGCTCTGAGGAATCCTGGCGTTTAGTAGAAAATGAACATTGAAGGTTAAATTCCTCATCCCTTTGGATATATAATACGCAGAGCCAGGTAAATGCATGCAAACTCTTCTCTCATGTGACATGTAATCTGGTTTTTAGCAAGCAGTATTTTATTGACTACCCGGACTGCTTTTCAGTGAGCAATCAGAATAGCATAAGTCAATCATAAGTTTTAATTAGGATGAAGAAAATGTTTTCCCAGGGTGCTTCCCGCTAAATGGAGCAGGCATCAGAATGTATTCCTTGCAGATGCTTACAACATACTATTCTCAGGGGTGTATATCTGAGATTTTGTTATATTGTCATAATTTCCTGCATAGCATATGGCTGGGGACACAAAAAGGAAGGAAAAAAAATAGAGCTTAATAACTTCATGGCAGGTGGTTTGAAACAAATATGTAAGATTCCCCAAAGATCTGATTCTATCTGACACTAAATGATAGAGGCTCAGTGGAGCACAGGGTAAGTATATAGGCAAAATCAAATTAAGGAATGGATCAGACTGAGCACTGCCAATTTGAACCTGGCATCCATATTCCTGTTGGATTTACAGTGAGAAAATTGCTTTGCTACAAAAAGGAAATAAGATGTTACTTTTGGAAAACCACAGTGGATAATTTCTACTTTAGTTTGCACTAGCACTCTCCCAGTCAATCCCTATGTCCAGATTAGAGCAAGTACAGAAGCCACTTAGTTCAGCTAGCAAAAATAAAATATACTTTGATGTCTATTTAGTTCATCAGCAAATATTTTTTTAAAAACCAGTTAACTGGCAAAACAGGATGAAAAGCAGGCAAAAAGAAAAGAGAGCGAGAAAGACATAAACAACAGTCAGCATTTATTTATTTTATTTTGTTTTTTATTTATTTTCATCAAGCATATATTAGAAAACAGATACAAGTATAGGCAAGATTATGAATACATGAGATGGATTTGAATACAAGGGAACAATAGAACAGGGACAGTAGGCACTCTGGTGCGCTTATGCATGCCCCTTAAAGACCTCTTAGGAATGGGGTGAGGTCTACAGTAGACAATCTAAGGTTAAAGTTTTGGGGGTTTCAGGAAGAAACCACAGAGTCAGGTAGTGTATTCCAGGCATTGACAACTCTGTTACTGAAGTCGTATTTTCTGTAATCAAGTTTGGAGCGGTTTACCATAAGTTTATATCTATTGCGTGCGCTTGTATTGTTTTGGTTGAAGCTGAAGTATTCATTGACAGGAAGGACATTGTAGCAGATGGTTTTATGTACTACGTTTAGGTCGGTCCAAAGTCGGCGAAGTTCTAAGTTGTCTAAGCCCAAAATTACAAGCCTGGTGGCATAAGATATTTTGTTTCGAGGAGAGGAGTGGAGGACTCTTCTTGTAAAATATCTTTGGACTCAATTGTGTTAATGTCCAATATGTGGTACGGGTTCCAGACAGATGAGCTGTATTCAAGAATTGGTCTAGCAAAAGTTTTGTATGCCTTAGTTGGCAGTTCAATGTTACCGGAAAAGAAGCTATGCAAGATTAGGTTTACAACTCTTAATGTTTTTTTTGGCAATGCTGTTAACAGTGAACTCTGGGACTTAGATCATTTGAGATGAGTACTCCAAGGTCTTTGACAGAATGAGGGTCGTCTACTAGTTCATATCATACTTGACAGTGACCTATTCTCAGCATATATTTATAATTCTTTTTTTTTTCATTGGACACATTGTACACGTGGATAAAATGGACCCCCGGACTTTTGCAAATGTGTAGGAAGCTTTTTTTTTTTTAAAGGGTGGTCTGAACCAAGTGTTTATATTTTCTCCTTGCTCAGATACTGCAGGTCTAATGGGATCAGCCTGGTTTAAAGGTCCCAGCTTAAGTCACAGCTGCCTGTATTACCGGCCAAATGTGGCATCCAATTGCCAGAAGGAATCCATATGGACCCTTGTTACTCAGCTCATCCGGCAAGATCTATCAAATGAGCAAGAAGGGGAAACAAATACAGATAGAGTGTGCAGATCTGCCCCCACCCCATAAGAGGAAGAGGAAGTGCCCCCATGAGGAAAAAAGAAAGAAAGAAAGAAAGAGAGAAAGAAAGAAAGAAAGAAAGAAAAAAGAAAGAAAGAAAAAAGAAAGAAGGAAAGAAAGAAAAAAGAAAGAAGAAGGAAAGAAAGAAAGAAAGAAAGAAAGAAAGAAAGAAAGAAAGAAAGAAAGAAACCTGCAACTGCCTGTGATCAATTAATTATAAGCACCACTGCAATCGCACCAAAGACTGCACAAACCGACCCCCTTCTCATTCCCTCCTTATCTGCACTTTTGCTATTTACTGTTTTATACTGGACAGAGCCCTCGTAAATCATAAGGCTCACCTGGATTGCATTTGAGCAAAACTTTGAAATGTGAGGTTTACTTCATATTTTCTCTGCCAGCTCAGCCCATACCTTGCATTATAGTCTCTTCCAATTTGGTTTGGTCTATGAGTGTCTGGTTTTAGTTAAGCCTAAGTAGGTGACGTTAAGGCTAATGAGCGGTCTTGGAAAAACTGTTCACTTTCCAATGCTACAATCCCACTTAAAAGTCTAGGCCAAAGTTAATCTTTAGAATTCCAGGCACATGGTTCTTTTAAATTTAAAAGCTTTACGTGTAAATGCAGGTGGTACGATTCCAAAATACTCAGGGAAAGAAAAATACATATAATTCAACCAAATTTGGTTTTTCTTATGTAAACTCTCACTAGTCGAATCCAGAAGGCAGCTAAAAAAATAAATCAAGGAAAAATAATATTAATAACTCAGATTCATTCCTCTTTTGCTTTCCTCTTAGCAACATTTAGATAAGTGCAAAGACAATATTAGACTCTAGATGGGCCTTACCATATTTAAGAATGCTTCCCGAGGGTTTTTTTTCCCATTGGGTCTTGTTTTCTTTAGGACCTCATGTGAAAACAACCACAAATGGCACCATTTCTGTTGTTAGTTGCGAAGTCGTGTCTGACCCATCCCCGATCCCATAGACAATGTTCCTCCAGGCCTTCCTGTCCTCTAGCAACTCTGGAGTCCATTTATGCTCACGCCAACTGCTTCAGTGACTCCATCCAGCCCAGTGGTGGGATTTAGCCAGTTCGCACCTATTCGGGAGAACAGTTGTTAACTTTCTAAACAGTTCGGAGAACCGGTTGTTGGAAGAAATCTTCCCCCCCCCCACTTTACAGGGCTAATCCTGTAAGGAAAGCAGGAAGGAAACATTCTGGTGTTGTTTCTAGCCTAATCTTTATT
>JANHFT010000280.1:40778-64334 GCA_032467955.1 Pseudoxenodon macrops | reverse complement strand
TAAAAAATTTCCCCAAAAAAGATGGCGGCATCCATGGACCACAACCGGTTCCATGACGTCACCAGCAGCTTACTACCTACTCTATAGAACTGGTAGGAACCCACCTCTAGTGCTACCTGACTAAACAACAGTTAATTAAGGAGAAATTTCCTGGCAGGGAAAACAATTAATCAGGAAACAACCAGAAGTTGTGGTTGGTCCATTATGAGATTGACAGCTATTTGTTTAGAATAGTATAGGATCTCTGCTTGGGCATGGGGTTGGACTAGAAACCTCTAAGAACCCTTCCATATTCTATATTCTATAAAAGGGAAGGACAGGAATCCGCTATGATTTTAATAAAGACAACACTAATAGACTGCTTGCTTGAAATGTTTCACTTAGAGATGGAATTCAGCTATGGTAGTAGAAGAGCAGGAAATTGTTATCGTATATCTGTCAATCTAAGGATGAAATTGTAATTATTAATGGTAAATTATTTAAATAATGATATTAAAACATAATTTTAACAGATATTCCCCCAGGGTTGTCTACACGGTAGAGTCAAAAAGGTCAGTGATGCAAATAAAATCAGTAACACACATAAAAAATTAGGTAGAACTTTGATTATACTATTGTTGCTGCCATCTTTACTTTTTTTTAATCATAAACTATGGACATACTTGTTCCTGCTTATCTCATATTGCTCTCTCCCATTCTATAGAAAGAATTGGAATTGTAAATACTTCCAGGTTTGTGCAGTACTACCGATCTTGGCCTGTACAAATTGAAATGAAAAATTCTATTTTTTTTCATAATCATTATAAAATAGAATAGAATAGAATAGAATAGAATAGAATTTTTTATTGGCCAAGTGTGATTGGACACACAAGAAATTTGTCTTGGTGCATATGCTCTCAGTCTACATAAAAGAAAAGATACATTCGTGAAGAATTATAAGGTACAACACTTAATGGTAGTCCGGGTATAAATAAGCAATCAAATCATATTAGGAAACAGTAAGTATAAATCATAAGGATACAAGCAACAAAGTTACAATCATACAGTCATTAGTGGGAAGAGATGGTTGATAGGAATGATGAGAAGACTAATAGTTATAGTAATGCAGCCTTAGTGAACAGTTTGACAGCTTGATATGTGAATTTGGCTACATGTTAGGAATTGTCTTTAACTTTTGATAGTAATGATAAGCAGAAATGAATAGAAATGGATTTTTCTCACCACTTTAGGGGGAAAAATTGCCTGTTGCATTTCTGCATAACATCTAGTTATTATTAAGCTAGAGATGCACTTCTAATTAGAAAAAAGAGAATACACTTGTCATATAGAAAATATCTACTTTAAAAAAAAGTTTTTACTTTTATATGAGAAGCCTCTGCACCTATATCGTTAGAGGTACATATGTAATAACTAAATCTGTTCTGAATGTGAAATATAGAATCAGAGGTACTTTTTAATCAGTGATGAAATCTAAAAAAAATTCCTACTGGTTCTGTGGGTGTGGCTTGGTGGGCATGACTTGGTGGTCATTTGATGGTGGGTGTGTCCAACTCGGCATCACTCGCAGTAAGGTGGGATGGCACCTTGCTGTGAGTGACATCGAGTTGGCCACACCTACTTAGTCACATGACTGATGCTGCAGAGACAGGGCAATTTCCTACATACCTCCCCCCCCCTCCGCCTTGGGCTGACAAAATAAAAGCCCATTTAGCAAGCCTGCCCGCTGAATGCTGGCAAAAGAAGGCTGGGGCGGGGAGGAAGAGGGTTCCTTCCAGCCCTATGATTCTATGATTCAAATATATTCTTTCACTGACCTTATGATAACCATAGATAATAGATCAATTTGTTATGGAAGAATATATTTTAAATAGTCATGGGATACTGTTGATTAAATTATTATCATCATTACACCTATCAACAATCCATTCCCCTCACTCTGTTTTTCTTTTTTAACATCCCATTCAATCTCATGAATCCTGCATCTTCTTAAATAAGTGTGCTCAACCTGCAGCCCACAGCCCACAGCCCACATGTGGCCCTGGGCAGCTAGTAATACGGCCCCTCAAGATATAATTAAAATATTAAACAATAAAGGAAATTTGTTATTTATATACATTCACCATATTATATATGTGGCCCAAGACAATTCATCTTAATGTGGCCTAGGCAAGCCAAAAGATTGGATACCCATGTCTTAAACTATTATAATATTTCTTACATCTAATAAAGTTGGTTTATTAGATGTTTGAAATATGATAGAATGCTAATATTTGGGGGCTAGGATGCAGAATTCAAATCATTCCCTTGACATTTTGAAACAGATTGTATAATATGCGTTTTATTTGAAATAGGATCAAACACAACAAACCACTCCTATGAGAGGTGGATTCCTACCGGTTCGGACCGATTCTACCGAGTAGTTAGTAAGTCGCTGGTGACGTCACGGAGCCGGTTCTGGTCCGTGGACGCCACCATCTTTTTTGGGAATTAAAAAAAAAATTTTTGAATTTTGTTTTAGTTTTTTTTTCTCCTTCTGTGCATGTGCAGAAGCTGAGTTTCTGGTACTGCGCATGCATCGCCATCTTGTTTTCAGCATTTTTTGGGGGGAATTTTTTGGTCTTTTATTTACTGCGCATGTGCGACCATGAGGCGCACCCACGTGGCGCAGGAAGCAGCAAACCAGCAGCGAGGTAAGTTAGAACCCACCCCTGTATATACCACCTTGCTTTCAACTCTAGTATTCAACAAAATATTACTTTTTACTGTATTCCTTTTAGCCATCCAAAACCTTATAGAGAGAATTCCCCAATGTGGTGCCATCAAGCATATTAATACTACTATGTCCAACGATTTTCAGACAGTTGTGGCTCAAACACCTCCAAAGCATACCACGAAGATTGATCTATAACAATCTCAGTTGTTTGAGCATCATATCCTGTGTAGCCAAAAGTACACCATCCTAAAACAAAAGAAAGAAAACAGTAAGCTGAGAAAAGCCTGGAAAAAACCAAACATTCTAAAGAAAACACATCTAAGGAGATACATTGCCCTTCCTTCAATTTAGCTCCATAAAAACTGAGCACTTCAGAAGTTCTGGTGTGACTGTGAAGAGAAAAAATAATGAAAAAATGAAATGGAACTATCACAAACAGGAGCACTCTGAACTCCAATATTTTATTGCAGGATACACACTGATCTGAACCATTTCCTGTTTTCATCCCATTGTATGACAGCATTTAATTACAAATAACATTTCCATCACCACCATCGCCATCTCGCCATATGTCTGGATGGAAAAATCCAACACAATATTTTGGCTGACCTGTCTGTCGATTCCAGTTCCACATTTAGGAGATCCAGATATCAAGGACATGAACTTTTTGTTCACAATTCTCTTCCATGAAGCCAAACCCGGTCACAAAGCTATTGCAATGCTTCTTTAAAAGAATCACTTATGGGCTATTACCGAATGAATGCATGAATAAGTACAGTGCTTAATGCAATATACTGCATTTATTTTAACAAAAAAATGCCTCATATTTGTATGAACAACAAAGTTTTGTTCATTGTCTGACCATTTCCGCTTGTCTTTCCATTTGCCTGTATCTAATTGTAACTGAAATAGACTACAGCATTGCATTTGACCCTAAAATTTAGAGCAGCTGAGTAAACTGTCTATTGGGCTGAAAGCTGGTATAATGGATGTTTTGTGGCTGAGCTGAAGGATAAGGGCAAAGGCAGTATAACTGGGAGAACTGCAGCAATTGAGGATGGCAATGGGTTTTCCAATATTTGGGACGGTCTGTGTGTGCACAAGGGCATTATATTTTGTTGAACAAAAATTGCTGTAATGAGGATCTCATGGTTACATCAGTGTTTTCTGCTTACTTCTCTTCCAAGTTGGATAATATAATGGATGATGTTAGGCATTCCCAGAATGCACTGCCAGCTAAAACAAAATAGTTTATACAAATAATCTTTAAAAGGGGGATGGAAAAATGATAGTATTTTGTTGGAAGATGTATTTTTAACATATATTTCATGAATCTATATTACATCATAGGTAATCTATATTACATAGGCACTAGGCTAGAAATCAGGAGATTGTGAGTTCAAGTCCCACCTTAGCCAAGAAAGTCAACTGGGTGACTCTCTCTCTCAAACCAACCTTGTTGCGGTGGGAAAATAGGAGGAGGAAGGCAAGTTGGATATGTTTACTGTCTGGAGTAATTTGTAAAACTAGTAAAGGTGGGAAATAAACAAATAAATGTGAAATGCTCTGATCTTGTTTTTCTGAAAGTATTATTTTGCTGAAGATAAAATAAAAGAATTAAGAGGATGTAATCACACACACAAAAAATCCAAGAGGTTTTTTTTCCTGTTTAACCAATGAACTGTTTAAATTAGGCCACTAAGCAAGGGCATCCACAAAGAATAATCCCCAGTTCAACTTTCCTAAAATAAATGCCCACCTCTTCTTCCTACTCCTGAGCCTGTATTTTACAGGACAAAAAGTTAGATTTGGAATTTTGTGATATTCCTTTTGGAACAAAATTTAATTTCTGTTTAAATTGAATTGTGTTTATTTAACTTTATACACCTCTTCATCTGAAAAGGAAGAAAGTGGCCAACCACAATATAAAGTAAAACCAAAATGGCAAGCACACCTTAATAATAACACAATCTAAAACAGATAAAATTATATATAATAAATCCATCAAATCTATAAGGGTACTATAACTCATAACCAGTAGTTCAAAGTAAAGCTATGATTCCAAAACTTACATTTCTAGCCAATGTCTGCACTTGGAACAATACAATTTATGGCTCTTTCATATATAGACTGTGTCTTTCTTATCTTCTGCAGCTTTTCAGTGCTGGGCAAGTGTCCTATTTTTCACCTCCTTCTTCCCATATTCTGTGCAATATTTCCTTTAACTAGCCAAACAGAGGGACAAAAAGCAAAAGAAATCCAGTTATTTCCTCTTTGTTCTTCTCTAGCAGCAATTTCTTTTCATCTGTAAAAAAATAAATCCTGAACAGTTGCCGGATAAGAGAAACAAGAAACTGTACTCTGGCTGTTATGTGGTGCAACTACCACCAGAAGAGATTTTGGGAGGTTAATTCTCTACACGATCAGAACTAACTTTCATTTGTTTGCTGTACTTGATTCTGTGTTATACCTGGTTCAAACCATTTTTAAAAATTCAAAGGGAGAGTGGTTAGTGTGTTTTGTTTGAAAATTGTTCTTATAGTTCTGCACGCCCATTGAATCAGCTGCTAGTTTTATTAAGTTTTATTAGCCACCTACATCTAAACATGAGGTAATTACGATGATTTTTCCTCAAAAGCAATAAGAATAGATCCATGCATTTGACCAGATTACTATATTTCATTATTTTCATCAAGATGCCTGTGTGAGGATGGGCAGCGTCCTTCAGAAATTGTCCATTCAAAATGGCTCTAAAAACCCAACAACAATAAATGGTTCTCAGTAACAAAAAGAGAAGTGGGAGTTTCTCATATAAAGCATTTGGTAAGTAATAACAAAAGAGAAAGTTCCATTAGTGGCAAAGTTTTGGCTGACAGTTGTGTGTCCAGGCATTTCAAATGCTGTCTTGGAATACCTATCTTCCATGCAGACAAAATAATACGTAGGCCTCTCATAATCTAAATTTTAAAATAAAAACGGTCGGGTATAAAAGCAGCAAAATTCTTTTGGTGCTGGGTGGCAATTTAGGGAGCTGAATTTTAATCAGATGAGTGGCACAGTCTGGTCACCTCTTGCGCTCTCTCTTTGTTGGATCATTTCCACCCTGAGCTCAGTACACAAACCATCCATTGAGCAACTTGTATTCAGTGGCAAGGATTATTCAAGACTAGATGCTTGTTTTGTTAAGTCTAAAGGAAAGTAAGAAGATTCTCTTCTTTCCTTTTTATGTTTTCTAGGCTGTCTTGCACTTCCCTCAGAGCAAAACTGAGCCCCATAAAGAAATGTTAGCATGCAGGATCTTTCCAAAGGAGACTGAATGTCGGAGGGGAATGGAGAATTTGAACAAAAGACGAGTGATTTGGACTTTAATTCTTAATACACACACACACACACACCCTATTTCCCTGAAAATAAGACCTCCCCGGATAATAAGCCCAATAAGGCTTTTTAGCGCATGCGCTAAAATAAGCCATCCCCCGAAAATAAGTCCTCCCCAAAACACAGCAGCAGCCATGAGGTGAGCACGCTCGCCACCTCCTTCACCTCAAAAATAATAAGACCTCCCCAAAAATAAGGCCAAGCGCTTTTTTCGAGGGGTCAAAAGAAAATAAGAAAAGATGGAACTCATCTGCGTAACAGATGCTTTGCATGATAAGCCATTGTATAGCTGTACAACCCCAATAGTAATTCATTTTTCCCTTTCTTCCTTGAGTCACAGAAGCAGGAAAATATGGTAATATCCCAGTCAACTCAAGTACTTGAGATAGAAATTCCTATAAATAGCTTTTCCCTCCCTCGTGGTAAAAACAAAAACAAATTAAGTAATCATTCGTTATTCCTTTTGTGACAAAATTTGCTGTCTTTTGTAACCTCTGTGCCTAAAAATAATCACAAGAATAGGTTTGTTGATATGTTTGTTTATTTATTTATATTTATTTATTTATTTTGTCAAGCATGTATTATATAATAGATATAAGTATAAACATGATTATGAATACATGAAATGAATACAAATAAAAGGGAATATTAGGACAGGGATGATGCACTTATGCACACCCCTTAAAGACCTCTTAGGAATGGGGTGAGGTCGACAGCAGACAGTCTAATGTTAAAGTTTTGGGGGTTTGGGGAAGAAACCACAGAGTCAGGTAGTGCATTCCAGGCATTGACAACTTTGTTACTGAAGTCGTATTTTCTGCAATCACGTTTGGAGCAATTTACCATAAGTTTATATCTATTGTGTGCTCTTGTATTGTTTTAGCTGAAGCTGAAATATTCATGGATAGGAAGGACATTGTAGCAGGTGGTTTTATGTACTATGCTTAGGTCAGTCCAAAGACAGCGAAGTCTAAGTTGTCTAAGCCCCAAATTTCAAGCCTAGTGGTATAATATATTTTGTTTTTTGTTATTTTGTTACCTATATAGCACAACAGATAAATAAATTTTCAGAGCCACTGGAAACAAAACTGTGTAATTAGCATGTGGGCAGACACATTAGGGCACTCACATATGAGCTTTTGATTATACCTGCTTTAGTGTACACATCAGTAGCTTTTATGTTCATAGCAATAGAAGAGGAGATATTGTAAGCATTATACTAGGTGCTCCTTTATTTTGCATCATTAAAGGAAATAATCGTGGATGGAGCTGGCATATCTAATATTGCCATCTTTACATTAATATAGAACTTCAAGTCCTCATCTCTCTCTACATTGGTACTGCACTGTGAAGCCTAGTGGGTTTAAGTTTAGAGGAAGTGATTTACACATTTACAGCATTTAGTTAGTTAGTTATCCAGTTTATTTGGCTGTGCATCTATCCTAGAAACTCTGGGCTAGGTAGAGACAAAGAATGCATTTAGACCAAAAGAATAAATAAAACCATGTTGAGGGCCAGTAAAACCACAAATCACATATATCCATGCCAGAACCTCCATAATCCAATGCCTGAGTACTAAATTCCATTCCATTTTCCACTATCCTGTCAGAGCTGAAGAAGCTTCTTGGATGAGAAGTGAAACATCTTCAAAAGAAAAAAACAAGGAAATCCAGTTGCCCCCTGAAAAAGCACCTTTGGGACAACCATGATCTGGGTGACTAAGAATCTCTACAGACCCTGAGCACTAAATATTCTCCAGTTTTAATATGTCTATTTAATCAGGCTATTGATTTGGTATACCTAGACTGGAATAAATATTTACAAGTTTTCTATGAGATTTCAGCTGAACACTGTTCTTCCTGATTCAGGATTTTTACTCTCTGGTACCATTCATGTATTTTCTCAGGACTAGGTATGATTTGATGTGATACCTAGATGCAGTGACTAAGAAGGCAATTGTAAAATAATAATATATAGCTTTCTGTCATTCATTCATTTATTGTTGTTGTTTTAAATTAAATGATGCAGGAATAGAAGGAAATTATAGCTATAAACTAGCACAAAAACAAGTGTTCCCTAATTTGAATTTGTAGACTTTTTGCTTAAATGTCTTTTCTCCAGATGTACAGAATATTGATCTGAAATTTCTTCATCAGATTCCCCAAAATAACTATCAGATGGACTCTCATCAAAATATTAGTTGGTATGATAGTAAACATCAGAATTAGATTGCTTCCTCTGTCCTAAAATCTTAAGAATTACCCTCGAGTTTTCTATGATGAGTTATTGACATCTACCAAAACATTCCTAGATTTTATGGTTATGAGGGTATGTGTTTATGCCTAAGGGAGAAAGAGAATATTTCCCATTAGAATAGAAACTGGTAATTAGATCAGGTTTTTATTTTATTTTGTTTTGTTTTATTTTTGAGCTGTCAGATATCTTTATTACTCAACAACAAAGGGAAGTGTCAGATATGTAAGTAAATAAAAATAACTCAATTTGTACCCTAAGGAAAACAAGACTGATCATTCCTATAAGCCGCATATCTATGCTATACATGTGCTCAGAGGTATCTTTAGCTATAAAAGTATGTGTGTGCATGCACACATGTATATATACACATATACATGTATGTTTACACATATACAGATACTTGTACAAATATACAAAGAGAGAAAAGAAGAGATCAAGTTTCTTGCTACAAAAGAGATATAAAAAGATTAAAGTTTTTTAGGGGATTAAATGCACAGCAGATATTACTGTTCAATGAATCAGAATGATAAATTATCATATGTTGACACAATAGTGGTTTAGTTTCCTGCCCCTACTCTTCCCAAAGGAATCTTAGATACAGGGCACTGGAAAGGGAGAATAGTTAAATAGCTAATATCTTCTGATGTTCTTTTTGACTAAAGTGATAGAGAACAAATCTTGGAAAATCCACTGCCTAACAGCCCTAAGTAAAGACATTATGTCACACAATGCAAAGGGAAGCTAGAGGATTGTACCCAATGGGTTTTACAGGACTTGCCTGAAACATTTTATGTATCTTGGAAACAACATTGTTGCAAGCACGAATGATTGAACTTTTTAGGATTGTATTACAAGCGCAAAATGCCAGAGTACAGTATACCTGAAGTTATTCAAGGAGATTTAATTACTTATGTTTCTGCTTAGATTGTTCTAAAACAAACCTTTTCCTTTGAGGCTCAGCAGGATAGCAAGAAAGTCTTTTCAGCAACGGTGATATAGCCATTTATGTTCAGCAGCAAACAGCTTCAATTTATTTACTGCTGTTTTAATTTCATTAACGCACTTGATAAGAGGAATTGAGCTCAACATTTTTCCATTTATGAACAAATAACCCCCTGGGTAACATACGGTATAAAACCCAATTAATGTACACAGGAAAATGACACCACAAATAACAATTAAAAAGAAGCCCTTATTGATTTATGTTTGACAAAGATCCGATAATAAAAAAAAAATGCTTCTGGTGCAGAATCAGCAATCACCACCTAGGCTTTGCTTAGAGTCACTGAATTCAAATAATTATTGTGATCAGAAGAATTGACTTCTCTTGGATGTTCAGGCTCTGCTCTGTTTGGGGTTTTGATTTCATTGGTTCCACTTCATGGAGATGGAAACCGAGCGCTCAAAGAGGAAATCACTTTGACAAAACTGGGATGTCAACCAGATCTTCAAAGGGTCAGCTGTTCAGCATCTCTAAATGATTCTTGATGAGTTCATATCACTGGAACACACTGATGCAGATTTAATTTCAGGAAAGCTGGTTTGGCTGCCTCTCTGGAAATGTAAATAGCTGGTTGATCCTAGAAAGCTTTTGCAATGGAAACAATGGAATTGAAATTTAAAAGCAAGCATGTTGCACCGTGCACATATTGCTGACTTGGGGCTTTTTGTTGTTGTTGAGTTGATTATTGCCCTTGTAAGCAAAAATTATTCTTGATTTTTTTTAAAACTTTCAAACGTTGTTTATTCTGCCTTCCCAGAATTAATTGCTACTTAAGGTTACGTAGCAATTACATAAAGAAAATGTAGTGATTGGCATAGATGAGTTATATAAACGTATGAATAGTGATGATTCAGATGTAAGAATAATAGAACAACTATGGCAAAAGAAGTGAAGCAATTGCAATAGGCACTTTGGATGTAATTCCAAGACAACTGGAGCACCACCTGAATACCTTCGACATTGACAAAACCACCATTAGTTGTTGTTGTTTTGTAAAACCCTTTTTATTTTCCATCAAATTAATTTTCACATTTCATTTCCACATATAGATTTTACACATCATAATACAAATTATTTTTCACAATATCTCACACACCCCCTTATATAATTTTAATTTCTTTACCTCTTTTAACTTCCCAGGTCCCTTTCATACCATCCCCACTTTCCAAGTTTGCAGCCCTTCTATCCCTCTTCTCTACCTCCCTCCTTCCCTCTTCCTCCCTTCCCTTTCCTTCCACCTCTCCTCCTTCTCCTTCCTTCCCTACTTCCCTCTCCTCTCCTCTTCCTTTCTTCCTTCCCAAGCTGCCTACCTCTTCCTGGGATGACAAAACCACCATTAGTTAATTGCAAGAGACAGCTTTATAACCTATGACAAAACCTTTAACACCATCAAACAACATCTGCCTATCCTAGGTCCTTGGGAAGGATTTGATAGGTGGACAAAATGATCAAATCCAGTCTAAACATCTGACTTTGGATACTTATGAATTGAAAGGATTAGCCAGCAATAAGCTGTTGTCCAGAGGACACCCAAATATGTTAACAACATACATTCTTCAGGGAGGCTTCTTCCAGGTCCCCTTCAATGGAACCAATGAAGGAGCTGGCATTTGGGTCGGATGAAAGCTGGGAAGCATGGAAATCATTGAATAGACTGCACACAGGTACAACAAGATCCAAAGACACTCTGAACAAATGGTGCTATCCAGTTGCTTCTGCTCTTTGCTATTCTGGTGACATGCAGACCACACATATGTATACCTTCCATTTGTGTCCCGATCAGTGTACAC
Organism: Pseudoxenodon macrops; assembly: GCA_032467955.1. Taxonomy (NCBI): domain Eukaryota; kingdom Metazoa; phylum Chordata; class Lepidosauria; order Squamata; family Pseudoxenodontidae; genus Pseudoxenodon; species Pseudoxenodon macrops. Next base: position 53,194 of record JANHFT010000280.1, on the reverse strand, counting down.
TTGAGGACCTCATGTCAGCATGACAAAATGCAATTAATGTTGCTAGTTTCTGAGCAAGATTGTACATATTTTAATCTTGTATTTTATATTTTAAATGGTACATCATATAGTATGCTTTATTTTAGTTATGATGCTTCTGTGACACAAACAAACAAACATGATTGTGTGATAAATCATAACTTATTTATCTTGTATGTACATGGCACTTCCATCATCTTTCAGATGTAATAGACTTAAAGTATTATAACTTTTACCATCATAGCCATTCGTTATGTTGGGCTGGGATTGTGAGAACTAAAAGCCATCATGTATGGGAGGTAGCAGAACAAGATTTGCATTTCCTATGTTTGGATATTTCAATATGAATGCAATTTTACTTAGACATCCATCACAATGCTATAATATCTCATAGTTTACATTTATCTGCAGGCTATGTATAGAAGAAAAACATTTCTTATGAAGATTGGATCTCATCAATGTAACACAAAATATTTTATATTCATTTATATCCTAACTGTCTATTCAGGCAGTCACCAACAATAAGAAATTATAAAATACTAATGTACAAGATGCAATGCTGTTTGTCTTAACTGTTCTTACAAAGTTGGAGAGTGAGGAGACAGTTTTCAACGTAATGTATTACATAATCTGAGAGTGCAGCAGAAAACACTTTCTGTATATGGATTCTACTGAGTTCATCTAACTAATAGTCATTAAGTCTTTAAGGCCAACATTCACTGCAAATATGCATTAAAATCCCATTGAATGAGCAAAAGCTGAACTCTAATTTCAATGGCTTAATAGAAGAAAAAATGTAACATAATAAAGGAGATAAAGGTTAAGTGGAATGCATGCTTGCTCCTATAACAAGGAGATAATTTTAGAAAGACATACATTGCCCACAAATAAATATATTTCCCCTTTTAAAGAAAGTGCAGTCATTTATCAGCCACTGAGGACAGTGTCAAGGAAAAAATAAAGGAAGTCAGTAATGTTGTTGAAATACAAGCTGATGACACAACAAAAGGTAAAACATTACTCAGGAAAATGTACAAATGAATAAATAGAATGCAAAGGTCATCATTCCCAAAGCATGCAACCCTTCAGGAAATGGTAAAAAATAGGCTTTGAAAATTAGAAAAATGAACAAGTGTAGAAAAGTATAAAATAAATGCAATGGCCTAAGTAAATAACTATAGATATACTATGAGATGAGGATCAGTACTGCATTTATCCTGACAAAACGATGTGTAGTGTAACATAGTAAAGACAAAATAACCATTAATGTATCTAGATGATGGTAGAAGGAGGTTATAAACAGCTGGTCTGTCTTCCCTCAGGAGGCTTGTTGATGAATACTCATCAACGGGCCTCCTGAAGAAAACCAAGGATTAATGGGTTTCAGGCAGCAAATTTGTGGAATTTTCTCTACCCATTCTAGGGCCATTCTTCACAGAAATAGGTTTATTCCTATTTCTTCTACCATATCCAATGAAGACTTATTTCTTTAATTACATGAACTGTAGAAATGTTAGCATATTCAGGAATGGGGACAAAAAGAAACAGAATAATGTAATGTTAGAATGGAAAATTGGCAGTACATTTTTTTTTAAAGAATAACATTGAAGGTAGGATGTGGATCAACACAATGCATATTGCATTGCCCATAAAGATGGAAATATTAATTGATTCCAATCGATTAGTGATTTACAGATAATTTTACATTTTGCTGTAGGCCAGTTGAAGACATTATCATATTGTGTTATTTAATATTGGGTGAGCTCCGCAGGAGAAATCTGAGAGGGTCTTTGAAGCGGACAAAAATGACTTGATTAAAAGTTTTGTCAAAGTCAAGTGCTCCTCTGAAGCTTTGCAGAGATCTAATGTCTGTTGCTTCTGTACAAGGCAGAAATTTAGTAAGGGGAAGGTTATGAGTAGATATTGATTTACAGCATTATCAACTTCATTCCTATTCTGTATGAAATTCCTTTATACTTCTTTTATTCAGATTCATTTATTCAGATTCATTTTACCACATGGGCAATAATATTTAATTTTGAGGCACTCTCATATAGATTTATAAAGTTGTCCAGCACTGTGCAAATAAGTAATTCTTTAAACTTATTTATGAATATCACAGATATCTCTCAAGCCATAAATATGCTTATATATGTTATAATTTTTTAATTCTGAAATCCACAAGAGTCCCTTATAGTCATTTATAATAGTTAGACATAAATGTTATACACTAAATTATGCAAGGTAGTATATAACATTATGACTTTAGATATAGTTATTATATGTGAAATAATGTTAATATATTTGCTTTCAAATGTATTTCAAAATAAAATCTACACTGATTTGATTGATTATTTATTACCATGAAAAAACTGTTAATTCATATATTTTTCCTTCCCCTTTCAAATATTTGTTTTGTCTATAAATGTTTAAATGGGAACCATGGTGGCACAATGGTTAGAATGCTAACTGTGGGCAGACTAACTCTGTCCACAGTCTTGAGTTTGATCCTGATTGGGTACAAGGCAGACTCAGCCTTCCATTCTTACAAGGTCTGTAAATGAGGATGCCCCCAACAATATTGTTGGGGGCAATATGCTGACTCTGTAAACTGCTTAGAGATGGCTGTAAAGCACTACCAAGTGGTATATGTCTAAATGTTATTGAAGCAGAGATAAACACATAGATTTATTATCCCCCTTATAAAAATTTGGGGAGGGGATAATCTTGCAATATTATGACTAATTTCTGGCATACTGTGGATTATTTTCCTTTCATCATGTTGATTGATGACAAATGGTGTTGTTGTTTTTTTGCGGCTTTGAAAAATTATATTGTGTATTTTGGGTGGGTTCTGTGGAAACACATTTCAAATGCTGGGCCTGAAGCGCTCTCTTTTCCATTCAGGCAAACCTACCCTCAATCTTTGAGCTCTGTCTTTTCTGAGTGTGTCATTTACACAGACACACACAGACACAGACACACACAAACAAAATCTATTTCAGAGTTCTCAAATCTTTCTCCCAAAAAGTAGTCATGACCAATCTACAGTGAGGAAATCAACTCCCTTTTTATCTCCATCTTGCTGAGTAGCTACTTGCTTAAATTTCTCTAGAAAAATCCTGCCTTGGATTGTAGAAGCTGCTTTCTTTATATGGCTGTACTCTGAGTTTCTTGAGGGAGGAAAAATTCAAGTTGTTTGCAGAACTTTGTCTGCAGCAGGATGAAAGAAAAAGCCTGGCACAATAGCATGCTGTCTTGAGATGGTATTTGATCATAATAACCCTTTCCAGAACATTTCAGAACATTACTTTTCCAGTAATCCTTTGAGGACACAGCTGAACTGTGTCCCATCCCCTGTTCAGATATTTATCAATCTCTCTTGGGACCTACTGGCTTTGAAATCACAGGTTGCAATATCAGAAAAAAAATCTGGAAAAAAGGTTCTATCTCTATTTCCTATTTGAACTATCAGCTTCAGGTTTCTACCTAATGAGAAGGGTTGGTAAATTTCTTATTGAAAGCCATTTCCTCCAGTTTTGCAATAGCTTCCTCTGAAGCTAGAGATACGGTATAATATGAAAGAATACTATGACCAATGGAGGAGGAAAATTTTATTTTTTGTGTTTATATACATTTTATCTTCCTCCCAAATCCACCCACCCCACCAACCCACAACAAGAAATATAACCAGGGGTGGCTTCTAATTTACCTTGCCGCCGGTTTTCTGCCTCCCGCGCTGCGTGGGCATGACTTGCATGTGCATGTGCACCTTGCATGTGCGCACATGTGGAGTAGAAAAAAGCCCCAATTTGTTTTTTTAATGGACAAAAACAAGATGACGATGCATGCACAGTGCTGGAAACTTGGCTTCTGTGCATGCGCAGAAGAAAAAAATCCGGAAAAAATTCAAAAAAAAAATTGTTTCCCAAAAATAAAAAAAATAAAAAAGATGGCAGTGCCCACGGAGCAGAACCGGCTCCATGATGTCACCAGCAGCCTACTACCTACTCAGTAGAACCAGTCCGAACCGGTAGGAACCCACCTCTGAATATAACCATTATTTCTGTTTACTCATTTTCTTCACCTTTCTATATCTCAAGGAGAAAGAGGGGAAAAAACAAAATGTTGGCACAGCACATTTCCATCTTGCCAAAAATTTCTCCTGACGAACAGCCTGCTAATATCAATTATTGCTAAAAGATCTTAACATTTCTTGCTTGTCCTTTGTTTTGACTTGGTAAGAAAAGTATGAAACAATCAATGGAAAGACTTGAGGAAATTACAGCTGTGTGTCAATTTTGAATAAGCAAGACAAAGCATGCCTGTTTTTTATGAATATGATTCAGTTATTTGAGGAACTTTGTAGTTGTTTTTAAGAAAGATTCATACTAAAAAGGAGGAACATCACTACATTATCATTCTCAAAGTGTTGACATTTATCCTCCAAACTTTCACAAACAAACTGACAATTTAATAATACTGTAAAGCTCAGTTTGTGCTATTAGGTATGGTGACATAAACATTGATAATGAAAATGACTCAGATGGAATTGATGCCTTCGCTGGAAGGAAGACATCTGAACATCAAAATTTTATACATTTTGAAATTTGACCAAGCAGCAATTTCTAATTTAAAAATAAAGAATTCTCTAATAATCCATAACTCTAGAGTTGATCCCTGAAATATTTATGGGACTTCTGATAAAATCTCAGAATACATCAAATGTTGGAATTTATATGTACAAATATATACATTTGTCCACTATTTTGCTCCCCTACTAGTATTCTTTGTAAGATCTAGAATTAGCAAAGAACTTCTTTTACTACTTTTACACCATGTAAGCCTTCCATTTTCTTGTCCATTGGCATTTTCATTTGGATATGATGTTCCATTCTGTTCGCTTATATGTTGAGGTTATTGTTTGAAAATTATTACCTTTTAAGATCATCATATTTATCATAGCATGTAAAACAGAATATCCATAATTTGATGCTCCTAAAGGAGAGCTCCAGATTCAGTTCTTTTTTTCTCTTGAAATAAGCCAAAAATATAACCTTTAAGATTATAACATGACGTTATTTTCAGTCCTTTCAGCCACATATTTTTCCATTGTTCCATCGGTATATTGTAACATTTTTTTTTAGCTTACATTATCATGCATTTTCCCCTTGTTCTTCGGTTACAAATTTCAATAAAAATGTATTGGTATATACTTTAGCAATTACCTATTCATCATTTGAACACAATTCTACTTCCCACTCAGTCTTCTTCAAAATCATGAATTATTTTGTCTACTTTAACTTTTTTCTAGCAATTGAAAATAAGAAAACTGTTGACAACTATATCCCTCTGCCACCTGTTCTTCTCATGGTTTAATTTTAAATATTCTTTGACAAAATTCTGGATCTCGCAATCAGTTAGCCATTTAATTATTATCTCTCATTTATAAAATAATTCTTGTGCTGAGATCCATAAAATAATACAAAAACTTCAGTAACTGCAGCCTACTCATGAGGGGCAACTTTTTGGAGTCTATGTCTTTTTCCAGAAAAACTCATTGTCTGGCCACTGATCTTCACAGCAATGCTGTCCCCACTCTTTCAGATATGTCTAATACCCATGAATCTTCACCGGAAACTAAAAGGATATATATATAATCAGTGACTTTTTTCTTTTATGTACTTTGACTTTTTAGATGACTCTCCTTTTCTCTGCTTCAGTAAAATTGACAATTGGCATAAAGATAAATGACATACAGTGCATGGAATTCAATTTAAGGCGAACATTTTAATGCCCTTGAAACAGATTTCATACAAGCTGGTTTCTCTCTTACACATTCCCCAGGCTGAAATGGCATTGCTCACAAGTTCATTTCCTAAAAATGAACAATAGTTGTTTTAATTGGATTAAGAAAGAAAATCCCTTTGGCATACAAATGTTGTCATAACCACCTTGGTCCAGAAGTCACCAGCAGATTTATTCTATTTTCATCTTTCAAATACCAAAGTAAAAGAGACCATCCTCTTCACGTACTAAACTTCTTCATGTTTTGATAAGCCTTGAATTGGTTTCTTGGTGAAAACAATCTTCTGCCTACCACATAAATTATCCAAGCTTTACTCAATGCAGCTTTGTCTTCTTTTCAGTTGGCTACATCACTGGTTGCCTACTCTTGTATATCTATTTTGCTTTTGAGTGAATACATTAATGGCCCTGTTCTATCTCTTTCATGATGAACTTGCCAGCGCCTTTTCTTTTCTCGGCATTATTAGATTGTCTACTTTAGATGTAGGAAGCATCTTTCTGACTTCCACAAAATGCCCTGTTAAGAGGGCCCCCATTATCCATCTTTAGTGTGACCCAAAAGATTCAGAGTCTTTTATTTCTGTCAAAGGACATTGACTGTGCAAGGGCGTAAGTGTATATTATCATTCAACTGAGCTTTCATTCACAGACCTAACTTATTTGTACATCATAGTCTACAAATAGTACACTACTAATGTACACCACTAATGTTTCCTAAGCAATTTGAATTAATTAATTTGAGATAGGTGACTACTAGGAAGAAAGAATTTCGGCAGTAGCATCCCAGTTATGGAATGGCCTCCCCATAACTTTATCATTTTTATTACTTTCTATTGTCAGGAAATACCAACTATTAATTTAGATTTCTCAGTTTCAAACCTGTATATTACAATTGCATACACAAACATGTGAAAATGTGAAATCACACTGTCAGTTCTTTACTTTGTCTTGGCCTTCATATGACAGTTGCAATGATGTTGCAATGCATTTCTTGTAGTGTATGTGCAGATCCAACCAATGTGGATTTTTGCAATTGACAGATCGAAATGTTGTCAATGCCCAATTTTTCTAAATGCACACAGTTATGCTGATAACCATTAGGATCACCATGACCAGTTTATGAATCCCCATTTTGTTGTTGTTCCAATTTATAATAGCAGGCCTTAATGGTGGGGTTTTCAAAAACAGTACACTTTTGTCTTCTCTGTAGTATTTGGTCTTTCAATAATCTTATAGGGCTGAGTCCTGGTTGCCCAGCTATAGTTCTGAGCCCATTTTTTTTAACTTGTTAACAGATTCCTAGGAATTCTAACATCTGACATGGCCCTTGTTGTCCCAGGTGGTGATAGGATTCTTTTTCTGTTTTCTATCAGTATATTAAATAAATTCATTAATCTGGAAAAGACAGATTAAATGTATCCCACCAACCCATTTAATATTATGAGAAAACAGAAAGAGAATCCTACACTGGAATGCAGTTCTGCCTGAATAGAATACATTAGTATAGAATACAGAAACTCCCAGCATAGTTTTCCACCTCATCAGCATATTGCAAGCCCCCCTCCCTCCATGAGAAGAGGATATCCATGGAGGAGGATATTATTAAAGTTCATTGCATAGTCAGCCAGATGTTTTGACTGGACTTGGCATTTTTATCCACTATTGAGTCCTTTCCAAGGACCTAGAATAGACAGATATTGCTGTAGGATAGTGTTAAAAGTATTGTTGCAGGATATAAGCTATTCCTAGTAAAGTTGCCTTTAGCAATTGACATTGGTGATTTTGTCGCTTCTGATGATATTCAAATGGTGCTCCAGATGGTCACCTCTTTTATCCAATTTGTATTCTTGTTGTGCTTCTTTGGCTTGCCCCATACATGTGCTCAGAACTGCACTGTTTCTTGTGTTATTATTATTTCAACTTTATTACTTTTAGGGTTTAATGTTTAGTGAACCAAGATAACTTATTTAATAGAACATCTATATAAAATATATAAAAAAAGATTTAAATACAATAAATATAGGCCCTGAGAAAGATAATTCCACTTTGCATTTTCTGCTAAGGAAGCACAAAAATGTCATGAAGGAAACATATGGAAAGTGACCTTCAAAATCCTCAGGAGAATAGTTTCATGGAAGTCATATTCTTAGCTATCCCAGACTTCTGTCCACAGAAGGATTAGTTGACCTCATGTCACCAAAGTAGAGCTGGAGAGGTGAGACAAGGAACCCAATTCATAAGGAAGGATAATAAAGATTTCAAGTGCTGTTTATCTTGAGCTTTTGGGAGTAGTCTGCAAATTTTCACAGAGTGCTGAACTCTGAACTGCCTTTGAATGTCTGCACTCTATTTTGGGAAGTAATTTTGCTTCCAAAATGTCAGTCTCTTCATCCTCCTTGAAAAGTCTCTGAGCCATATTTTCCAAATATATTTATTTTGGAACTCTCCAAATATAAATGTCTTCAGCCACATTTTCTCTCACTATTTCTCTATAATCTGTTCCTGTCTCTTAAATTTGAAATAGTTTACCTAATCAACAACCACAACATTTGCACTTTTTTTTCTTCATTTCCTAAACTGCCTTTTCGTATATTTACTTTGTCATTGAGTCACTTATAATTACAATTCTAACATCATGCAGATTCATAGCCTCCAGCGGTTTGCAGATTAAAACTGGAAGATATTGAGTGCAATAGAAAAGTTATACCATTATTCATCAGTATGGCAATCTTATACCATTATTCAGAATTCTAAGGACATAAATGTTTGCTTTTACTATGATTCTTCTTTCTACATGCAACATCCTTTTATATGTGACTTGGAAGTTTCCACTAGCATGGCAAATGAATGAATCTTCTGCAATCTTGTAAAGATTTTTCATGAAAAATAAAGAAATCAAGTTGGGTGACAGGATTTTGATTGTACAGCTCTGTAACTGGAAAGAGTTAGAACCAGAGCAAATCTTAAAAAACTAAAACAGACAACAGACAACCCCCAAATGTATTTATGATCTGGATTCAAAGTTCCAGTGTCCTCCCTGTGGTCATATGATTGCCACATTTGGATGCTTGGCAACTGGCATTCATTTACAGCCTTTTGCAGTATCATAGGTTATATGATCATGATTTATGACTTTTTTTTCTAAAAAACCAATGTTTACTTCCAGTTTCCAGTAAAAAACAAACATGCATTGTGTACACTGGGTTCATTTAATAACTATTGCATTTGCTTAATAACTACCACAAAAATATATATAAAATTGGGATGTGGGCACTTGTGGTGGGATCTGCAGCTAAAGTAGGTGGAATAAAGGGTCTGGCTAGCCTGGAATTCCTGAAGAGAAGGAAGTGATGGAGAGTTGACACCTCCCTTCCCCCGGGGTGCTTATCTGCTTGTTCTGGGACAATGCAGTTAGTCTGATGACATTGTTGTAAACAGTGACTAGCCATAAACATACTGCTGTGATCAAGTATCAGTGTCATTCTAGCACCCGACATTGCCTCAACCTAAGGCTATCATAACGTACAATGGAAATCTTGGGCTCCATTACAGTTATAAGAGCCGTGGTAGTGCAGTGGTTAGAATGTAGTAAAGGTTCCCCTCGCACATATGTGCTAGTTGTTCCTGACTCTAGGGGGTAGTGCTTATCTCCTGAAGAGTCAATGCTGTCGAAAGACATCTCAGTGGTCATGTGGCTGGCATGACTAAATGCCAAAGGTGCATGGAATGCTGTTACCTTCCCACCAAAGGTGGTCCCTATTTTTCTACTTGCATTTTTTACATGCTTTCGAACTGATAGGTTGGCAGAAGTTGGGACAAGTAACAGGAGCTCACCCCGTTACGCAGCACTAGGGATTCGAACTGCTGAACTGCCGACCTTTCTGATTGACAAGCTCAGCGTCTTGGACACTGAGCCCCCGCATCCCTAACATCACCATAGAAAGGATAAAAAAATATATTCTACAGGTAGTCCTCGATTTACAACAATTCATTTAGTGATCATTTGAGGTTACAGCGGTACTGAAAAAAGTGACGTCTGATCATTTTTCACACTTATGACCATTGCTACCTCCCCATGGCCACGTGACCAAAATTCAGACTTTTGACAACTGGTTCATATTTATGACGATTGCAGTGTCCTGGAGTCACATGATCACATTTTGTGACCTTCTGAGAAGCAAAGTTAATAGGGAAGCCAAATTCACTTAATAACCTTGCTGCTAAAAACAGCTGCAGTTACTTACTTAACAGCTGTGGCAAGAAAGCTCATAAAATGGAGGCAAAATTCACTTAATTATTTTACTTAGCTACAGAAATTTTGGGCTCAATTGTGGTCGTAAGTTGAGGACCACACGTGCTTCAGGTGCTCTGGAGTCACAACAGGAGTGCAGAGAGGGAGAGATGGGTTGCTTTTGCAGTCTTCTGGCCCTGAATTGTTCTTCTCTGCTGCAAACTATTCTCGCCAGTCTGGTTGGAAATGACTTTATTCTGTTTTTAGGAGTCCCCGGCGTGAGAGATGATCGCTTCAGAGAAGGGATGGAGGCCAAGCATTGTGCCCTGTCTCTTGTTGGGGAGCCAATCATGTACCCCCAGATCAACCAGTTCCTGAAGCTGCTGCATCGTCGCAACATTTCAAGTTTTTTGGTTACAAATGCGCAGTTTCCAGAGGAAATTAGGTGACCATCCTTAGAAATTGTACCTCTTCCTTCCCATTTGTTGGTGCTGCAAAGAGACTGGATAGCCATTTGTCTGAAGTGGTGTAGGGTTTCCTGCCTGAGGAGGGGGCTGGACTAGAAGAGACCTCCAAGGTCCCTTTTAGCTCTGTTATTCTGTGACTTCAGCCGACAATTGGGATAGTATGCTGAGAGATTCATTGCGAGAAATAGTAACGGCTGGAACTTGGACAATAATTGACTTTTGAGTAACTTAAAATTAAATAAATCAAATACAGTTGGTATGATTATTTCCTTAATTAATAATTTCGCCCATCCGTCTCTTTGAAAATTGAAAATTGATAGTCATGTTTGGAGAGACCAAGGAGCACAACAAAGATTTTGGAGGGTGCACATGGCCTCAAGATTTACATTTTTAATTTATTCCCTATTATGTTAGATGCCCGAAGTTAGATAAGAAGAGCTTTGTATATCCACACTTGCCCCGCTTTGGACCTCAATGTCACACACGCTCTTGGAAATAATCTGGAATCCAGAGCAGCTTCCATCGAAGATATATTGAATTTTAACTTCTTTTTCCTAAAAACAAAACAAAACTTTTAATAGCAACATTCCACAATTTGAGAACTTTCACTGTTGCCTCACACACAGGAACCTCCAACCTGTCACGCAGCTGTATGTCAGCGTGGATGCCAGCACCAAAGATAGTCTGAAGAAGATTGATCGACCTCTCTTTAAAGATTTTTGGCAGCGGTTTCTAGATAGCTTGCAAGCCTTAGCTGAAAAGGTAATGGCATTCAAGTTACGTTTGCTTCCCCCTTGACACTGAAATAGTTGGGGATCTTTTATATGATTCACAACATCATCAAAAACTCTTATGAATTGCATTCTTTTGAGTCAAAAGTGCAGATTACAGTGAACTGTCACAGCTAAACTAAATCTCTATTCGGATTGATTGGCTTAGTGCTCTTTTCAGTTGAAAACTTGATGCGACATTCGGCACCAGTTATGTGATTTCTGTCTCACACTCTGCATCCAGATGTACAGTCCTACTCATCATATCCTTTTGTTTGTATTTACTATTGAAAATACAAATACAATATTATTACTGTTGTAATTGAAAACTGCTCTCTCCCACCTTTTTTTTTTTTTAGCATCAGCGCACCGTATACAGGTTAACCCTGGTGAAAGCGTGGAATGTGGAGGAGCTGAAATCTTATTCAGACTTGGTGTCTCTTGGCAAGCCAGATTTCATAGAGGTTAAGGTGAGCTGTTGATAGTTAAGGTGGGCCCTTCTTGCCTCGTGTGAGTTTGTTGTTTTTCAGGCAAATGTTTTATGGCAAATTTGACTAGGCCTGGTTCCAGCTACTTCCATAAATAATTTTAGGGCACATTTTGCTTTTCAAAATGTCTATTTGAAGTCTATATCCTGCCCCCTTATTCTACATTCTGCATGACTCAGTCTGTACCCTTTCTCTTTGTTCTACATGACTTAACTCTGAATTAAAAGAGGCTTTGCCAAGTAGCCTATGAATTCATGCCAGAAAGAATGTTAGCCATCATGAAGATTCCAAGATGGTGGCACGCGTAGATGCTGTGGCTTTGAGCTCCTGTGGAGTGTGTAGGCAAAAACTAGTCTATACCCACAGGGAGTTAGTAAAGATTGGATCTTCTAGTCGACTAGATATTACCAGTGACTTCCAATGGTCTCATAATATACCGAGTGACATAGTAAGACTGCCGGGCTCTCCATGGATCCTTGTTGGGCCTAGGAGGCAGAGAAGACAGTGGAAGCAAAGGCGGGGATGCAGAGCTGGTTTGCTAGCTCTGTTACGGAGGTAGCCTCACAGACCAGCATTACCAAGCATTTTCCTAACCAATGCTAGATCCTTTGTCCACAAAATTGATGAACTAGAG
>JANHFT010000280.1:28814-40678 GCA_032467955.1 Pseudoxenodon macrops | reverse complement strand
TATCTATATCTCTCTCTCTCACACTCACTCTCCCTCTCTCTCTCTCTCTCTCTCTCTCTCTCATATTTAGAAACTGCCCATTTCCATTACACAAGAAACCTGGACAGTACACAAATAAAACGTTAAAAAACATAACAACTAAATATAACATTTTTAATAGGGCATGAATAGTTGAAAATGGGACATTAAAAGTTCATCAAAAGATGAGGGGACAGCTTTTAGGTACATTAATCAACCCCACAGCTGTGTACCTCATTATGAGTCCCAAACAAGATGGCAGAGCAAGGTCTTTAGATATTTTCTAAAGGAAATTGGGAACCCGTCTCACCTTTTTGGGGGGTAGTTGGTTGGGTAGAATATTCCAAATGGTAGGGACAATGGCAGAGAAAGCTGCAGGTGACACTGAAATTAATTATACACGGAAAACACTTTTTTTAACATGTATGCACACATATGCTCTTTCGCATGCAAAAGTGACATCTGAAACAGGAGTGGGTTGTGAATCGTTTTGCTCCCAGTTCGCTCAGGGTCGTGCCTCGCGGACGTGCGCAGCAATCACAAAAATAGCTTATGCGCATGCACAGAAGCAAAAAATAGCTTCTGTGCATGTGCAGAAGCAAAATCCAAAATGGCGGCACCCACAGAGACACTGAAGGAACCGGCTCCATGACATCATCGCCGAGTTACTATCGGCTCTAAAGAACCGGTTAGAACCAGTAGGAACCCACCTCTGATCTGAAAGGATCCTTAATTCGTGCAACAGACCGAATTGCCCTTTTGTTCTTTCTCCCCCAGAACCAACTTGCTTAAAAAGTCTGACAAGGACATTCTAAATGTATTCTCTAATTGTAAATATTAGCGCCACAGTTTTTCTACCTTTATAAAATAATGGAGGGGGCTTTGCTTTTGGAATTTCCTTGAAAAAGGAGATACTTTCTTTTTAAAAAAAAATCCAGTTAGTGGAAATGGTGTACTTGGACTACTTTAGCGCTGAGGTCACCAAGGGGTGTACCTCAATGTCTTGATTTGCTTTGTATTATATTAGCTTGCCATTCTACTACTACTAAATCCCAAGAAATACTTCTTAAATCCTCTCTTTTTCCTTTCTTCAGTGGGTTCTTCAGCTAGGGTTACTTCTGAAGAGAAGGCTTGCTTTTGAGAAATTGTTGGGGAATTTCACCTTCTCCGGGTGAAATGGAGATAAATACTCAACTAATTTCTAGGCCGGCAAATGCAGTCAGGAGTTTTGAAGAACTGCTAGAGACCACCTTTACAAAATGGAGTTCTCAGTGGGATCCAGAATTGTGATAAAATGAAATCCCAGATCACGGAAAAGACCATATCTGTGTTTAAATGAATGCGAATGCTGGTCTTCTCGAGACCTCCTTGTTTCTTTAAAAGTGCCTGGGAGAATTGTTCATGTGGATAGACTGTCCATTCATTACAAATTTTGAGAGAGATTGTTCAGATCAGAGGTGGCTTCCTACCGGTTCTATCTGGTTCTATAGAGTAGGTAGTAACTTCGCAGTGACGTCACAGAGCCGATTCTGTTGGTGGCTCCATGGGCGTGGCCATCTTGGATTTTGCGCATGCACAGAAGCTAGTTTTTGTTAGTTATGTGCTCACACGCTCGAGGCGTGACCCTGAGTGAACCGGCAGTAGGAAAATTCAGAACCCACCTCTGGTTCACATGTTAATCAAGGGGCATCCATAAGTTCACCAACGTACTTACCTTCCCTGTCTTACTGTACCCATCTCCACATTTGTATCCATTTCCTGTATTCATAATCATGTTTATACTTATATATGTTATCTTATACATGCTTGGCAAAACAAACAAATCAATAAAGTAAAAATAAACAAATAAGTAAAATAAACAATAAATAATCTCCACACAGATCAGTGTTCCTCAACCTTGGCATCTTGAAGATGTCTGGACTTCAATTCCCAGAATTCCCCAGTCAGCATGGCTGGCTGGGGAATTCTGGGAGTTGAAGTCCGCATATCTCCAAGCTACCAAAGTTGAGAAACATTCAAACATATACTTAACATTATAAGAGATATCTAAGATTAAATACACTGGATCAGGTGTGGGTTGTGGATCGTTTTTCTACTGGTTCGCTCAGAGTCACAACTTGCGTGCGTACGGGCAGCAATCAAAAAATAGTAATCAAAAAAAGAAGAACTTTTGCGCATGCGCAGAAACAAAATCCAAAATGGCGGAGCCCACGGAGATACCGAAGGAACCAGCTCCGTGACATCATCGCTGAGTTACTATAGGTTCTAAAGAACCGGTTAGAACCAGTGGGAACCCACCTCTGCACTGTACCTAGCTGTGATATTGATGCACTGGGGGCTTCTAGATATAGAGGTCATTTAAATGCATAAATAGCTGTATTTGAGGCCTCTTGCATGCATTTCATTGCAAGTGTAGGGATCTGTGGGGCATATGTTGTAAAATAGTGGAATGAGCCAGTAAAACCACTGAAATTTCAGGCAGGATAAAATAGCAACTCAGAGAACTTAGCAGAATTTATTAAGGATCCTTTTCTATTGACAATAAAAATCTATATAAGCTTTTTTATGCCCAGGGTTGCTATTCCTCAAAGAGAAACATCGACAACAGAAAACAGCAGGGATGGTGGTGTCCTCATACACTACAGTGTTATTATTGTTGTCGTTCGTTCTATTATCATTATATTCTATTGAACAAATGCAATAACCAGGCCTAATCAAAAATAAACCAAAACAAAGGAAAAATAGAAAACCATACATATTTATAAAATTTGGAAGCCTCAAATGGTTAATATCTGTATAATTGCAGAGAATGCAGATGGCTAATCATCATTATTTCAGTTCTAATCCAATTACTGTATGGAAAAATATAAACTGAATAGAGCTGGTGTTGGTGGGAGCAATACAAATGCCATAGTAAATCAATTGATCAATATCTCATATGATTTTTGAGAATTATAATTGTGGCAATTTCGCTTGAAATATGTATGAGCATTTAATGCCCTGGATATTCCTGGGAGAATAATTACAGGTAGTCCTCAAATTATGACCACAATTGGAACCAGAATTTTCATCATAAGTCACTGCGGTTCTAAGTAAAATTTACGACACGTTTTAAAGTGGTTATAAAATGACCCATGATGATTGTTAAACTTCCCAATAAGCTTTTTTTTTTTTTTTTTTGCCGGAAATTAGCAAACAAGCTCAGAAATTGTAATCATGTGACCACAGGAAGCTGCAACTGGTGTCAGCCAATGGCCAAGATCCCAAATTGTGATCATGTGATCCAGGGGCAGTACAACGTTCTTAAGTGCAAGTATGGGTCATAAGCAGAGGTGGGATTCAGTAGGTTCTGACCTGTTCTGGAGAACCAGTAGTGGAAATTTTGAATAGTTCAAAGAACCCGCAAATACCACCTGACTGGCCCCACCCCCATCTATTCTCTGCCTCCTGAGTCCCAGCTGATAGAATAGAATGGAATGGAATGGAATGGAGTGGAGTAGAGTAGAGTAGAGTAGAGTAGAGTAGAGTAGAGTAGAGTAGAGTAGAGTAGAGTAGCAGAGTTGGAAGGAACCTTGGAAGTCTTCTAGTCTATTTTCAGGGTGAAAATATTATTATCTAGAATAGTTCAGGGTGAACTATTCTAGAATAGAATAGTTCACCCTGGAACAGCACTATCCATAGCATTGTGTCTGTTGTGCTTGATAATTTATTTCATTTATAAACAAACATGTACCTTCAGCCTTTTGAAGGATTACTCTTTTGAATGGCTATCATCACATTTCTGTCCAGATTGCAGGTGTATGAGAGCATCCAAACAGCAAAACAATCAAATCTCAAATATTGAAAAGGTTAAAGCCATACAGCAATCTGCTGTGTTTCCAGACAGTCTTCGGTATTAACATTCAGATACTTCATTCCTCTGACAAAGATAATAAAGGAACAGATAAGGATACAGCTTGAATCTATTTTTGTGACACGGCAATCAGGAAAACAGCAAATGGTGGGAACCCTGGGCATTTTCATGACAATGTTCCGATTGCTCATTGTAGATGCGTAACTTCTGAAAGCCTAAGAAAGGACACAACTTTTGCTAATTTGATGCATCTCTTCAATAGCCCTTAACAATATGTCTTTTCCTTGGTATTGGCTGCAAATGTCAGGGCTTGGGAACCTGCATTGTTTGAGTTGATTGCTACTTGGAAGTACCAATGGAAAGGAACCCTAAAATTTTTAAACATTAGTATGTTAATTCTCAGTTTGATCCTTTCTTTTATTTTTGTGTTCCTTGTCATCTTCTTATTCTTCTATCTCATGGCCTTTTTTGGCAGGCCTATTTCATATCCAAGAACCTTGGTTATTTTTCTTCATCTCCGCTTTGCTTTGTTTTCCTTGCTGCAATAAAGGAAATTAAGTAATTCATTAACTTTTTCTTTCAAAGAACTTTCTTTTGTTCTCATTTCTAGATGTTACAGAAGCTACGATAATTATCTTTTGATTCCAGTGTCTCTTTTGGTGTGTTAGAACAAAGCTATCAAGAATATGCCTGCATTGTTGCTATCATTCATCATTCAACAGTTTTGAAGAAAACAGCATACCAAAAATAGTATATATTGTGAAATCTATGTATGATAAGTGGTTGATTAAATGTGTATTATAAGAAACTCTCAGTAAAAGATAGTATGCATTAAACAACAAAAATGAAATAACAAAATAGTATTGATTAGAGAAATTAATATTACATTCATAATGTTTTTAAGGACGGTTGAGCAAGAATACAAATCTGATTTTGTTGTGTATGCTCTGTAAAACAATTAGTTAAATAGTGATAGAATGGACAGAATAATGAATAAACAAAACATGTACTGACATCAACTTGATGGCTTCACCTAATGGTGAAAATTCTGATGGAAAATCTGTTTCATAGCTAATAAATACACAAGTACCCAGATAAAAAGATATCTTCAGGTGTTAGATAAATGTGCACACTTAGCCTGAAAATGCAACTTTCATAAGTCTCCTATGACCATTACATTAAATTCTTTTCCTTATAGAGAAGGTATTCATAAATTGAAGTGGTAAGAATGCTTTGAAATTAACTAGGAATGTAAGACAATTTCCTTCTAAAGGCTATTCTCAATAATGAACCACTATTATTCTGCTTATCTTCTTTTTCTTCAGGCTTTCCATAAGGGAGGTCATGTTGTGTTTTAAAATTGGCTTGCAATTGATTTGTACATAGCCACAGGTTCCAGCAAAATATCCAGAACTGAGTGACAATATTAACTGGCTTGTGTGGAAAAGAAATCAGATCAAAACAAGGCGAAAGAACTCATCAAAGAAACTTATCTAACTTAACAGATTGTTCCTAAATTTTCAGGGGAAAAAAATTCATTCAATAAATTAATGTCACGATTGAAGAAATGTTACCAATTCCAGTCACCAAGATACAAAAAAGTTACTGAGACCCTAGAAAGAGTGCAGAGAAGAGCAGCAAAGATGATAAGGAGTATGAAGGCTAAATCATACGATGAATGGTTAAGGGAACTAGATATAGTTTAATGAAAATAAGAATTAGACATGATATAACAGCTGTCTTCTGGTATTGAAGAATTTTCACAGAGAAGAGGGAGTTGACATTCCCCAAAGCACTTGAGGGTAGGATAAGCACTTGTCAAAGAGAGATCCAACCTGGAACTAAGGAGAAATTTCCTGACAGTGAGAACAATTAATCAATACAATGACTTGCCTCCCAGAGTTGGGTTATTCATCACTGTAGGCTTTCAAGAAAAGATTAGACAACTATTTGTTCAGAATTGTATAAGGTCTCCTGCCTTGGGCTTGAAGACCTCAAATGTCCCTTTTACCTCTATAATTCTATTCTATTCTATTCTATTCTATTCTATTCTATTCTATTCTATTCTATTCTATTCTATTCTAGTCTAGTCTAGTCTAGTCTAGTCTAGTCTAGTCCAGTCCAGTCCAGTCCAGTCCAGTCTTCTCCTGTTCTGTTCTACTCCCCTCTACTCCATTCTAAATAGCAAATCTAGACCACCTTTATATAGGGACAGGATTAAATAAGAAACTCCCCTAGCTAATGTAATATGTTTTCTTTTTGAAAAGCAATTTTGGGATAAGAATATGCATGACTGTCAAAGAAGGAATAGAGAGACTGCAACAAAAAGGATGCTTGGATACAGGAAGGAAAAACAGTTGAAGAGGTTTTTTGAAATGCAAGTTAGGTATGGATGACCATCTTTTAAAAAGAACATGCCTTTATTTTCATTCCAGTTTCTTTGTGTGTGTATGCTCATTCATATATGGCATATTATCATATATATTTATTCATTCATTCACACAGCATTTTCCTGAAATGCTTTGTGGGGTTATTTTGAACCTGAGAAGTATGTTGCAATACTTAAAGAATAGTATGATATGAAAAATAATTTCACTGTGTTTTTTAATTAATTAGGGAGTAGTGAATTAATTTGAGTTACTTAAAAATACAAATTTAAAGTTCATCTATAGCTGTACGGTCTCTCCTTAATAACCCCCAGTTATGAAACATCCACAATTTCTGAAGGCAAGCTGTTCCACAGGTTAATTGTTCTCCATGGAATAGCATGCCTTCAGAATTTGTAGGTGTTTCATCACTGGGGGGGTTCAAGAAAAGACTGGACAGCCACTTGTTTGAAATAGTATAGGGCAATGATAGCGAACCTATGGCAAGCGTCTGCCAGCATGGGAGCCATTGCTGTAGATCAGCTACAGCGTGCATGCGCACACTGGCCAGCTGATTTTAGGCTGGCTATGCCCCCTCCTCCTCTCTGCGGCCCATTTTCAGGTAAGTAAAGGGCACGTGCGGAAAGCTCTGGGAGGGCATTTTTGGCCTCTGGAGGGCCTCTGGGGGATGGGGAGGCTGTTTTTGCCCTCCCCGGGCTACTAGAAAGCCTCTGGAGGCTGGGGAGAGTGAAAACCAGGCCTTCTGGTCCCACTGGAAGTCAGGAAACTGCCCATTTCTGACCTCTGGAGGGCCTCCAGGTGGTGTAGGGAAGTTCATTTTCACCCTCCCCAGGCTCCTAGAAAGCCTCTGGAGCCGGGGGAGGGTAAAAAAACCTATTGTGCCATCATGTGCAAAAAGTGGGGGAAGAGCAGGGGTTTGCACATGCATGCATGGGGGTGGGGGGTGGGGTGCATTGAATTAGGAGGTAGGCACGCATGTGTGCGACTCCCCCTGCACTCTCCCCGCTTTTGACATGCGATGGCAAAAGGTTAGCCATGACTGGTATAGGGTCTCCTGCTTGAGCAGGGAGTTGCACTGGAAGACCACCAAGGTCCTTTCCAGATCTATTCTGATTGATTAATTGTACATTAATTTAATTAATTACTTCGGCAATCTCCTAATACTAGCAAGTGATTAGTGGAACAAGAAGGGCTAACCTAAGAACATTCTGGCTTTTTAATATCAAAACTCATACAAAGATGAACATCCAACAACTGAAAGAAGCTGTGCTTGACAGAGTAGCAAGGAGAGCTATTTTGTAGTATTTATATTGTGCATTAATTTGAAATTGCTTGTTTTGTATACATATCATCTACCTTGAGCTAAACATTTGTGTAAAAGGACATGCATAAAAAAATGGAAGGCTTATGAAATTAGAAATGTTTGGTCTGGTAGATTTTGGTTATTACTGTTAAGGTTACTAATAATAATTTGCCTAGTGATGCTCCACCTGGATCACCCCCAGAGGTTTTGTTACAGGACTAATATCAGTTAGGACCATCTGTACAGTAGCTCAATTAGAGAGAAGGATCATAAAATCCTTTGGTAGAAAAACCACTCTTTCCTTGTTGATTGTTTCAGTCATCTTATGAGGTTTATGGGGAAGTGCAAAGCTTTGCTTTCATATGACCTTGTTTTTTTTCCAGAGCAATAACTTCACTGTGGCCATCTGAGATTTTGATACTTAAAGTATATACAGAGGAGATGATTCACTAGGCAATAAAAAAAGCCTGGGCTCTCTAAAGTTCAAATAAAAAATATATGTTCTGTTGTAGTAGATTCAGGGTCAAACTGTGCTTCATAAGGTTGCACAACTTTGTTTTTTGCTTTTTTAAAGTAAACAGCATGTGTTGCTCATATGTTTATAGACCCAATATTATAAACATTTCTATTTCCAATCATTGCTCTTCTTAAAGAAGCAATTTCTAATGAGTTGTAACCTCAAATGGGAAGGAAAAAAAGGAACACCGTGACAATACTTTAGTACAGCTTTATGTATATGTCTCAGAAGTAGGCTGCATTGAGTTTTGAAGGATGCATTTTAAAGATGTGTATTGGGTCAGTTTTTGCCTTTCTTCTCCTACCTCTAAACTGACTTTAGTTGCTTTCAGTGTTGGTGGGAAGAAATAGCCACAGTACTTGTTTAAGTAAGGCCAAAACAGTGTTTACTAGCTATTAAATGTTACAGTAGAAGCAGTGGTGAAATCCAAATATTTTTATTACCGGTGGGTGTGGCTTGATGGGTGTGGCAGAGGAAGGATACTGCAAAATCTCCATTCCTTCCCCACTCCTGGACAGAGGATATTGTAAAATCTCCATTTCCACCCCACTCTGGTAGTTCTCTGAACTACTCAAAATTTTCCGCTACCGAATCTCTGAACTGCTCAAACTTTCTGCTACCAGTTCTCCAGGACCTGTCAGAACCTACTGGATTTCACCCCTGGCTAGAATAGAAGTAAGGCATATACAATACTTCCTTATTTTTTTAATGAATGGAGCAAAATTAATTTTTCCCTTTATTCTCTTTCTGAGTTTCTAAATCTACCAAAATAGAGGACTTAATCTAAATTTGGAAGCTACCAAAACATCCTTAGTGCAAGATCTGTAAAAGCAGTATAGACATATGGCTACCTAGCCTCTGTCTTAAGTTCTCCAGTGAAAGAGAACATACAACTTGTGGCAGTTTGTTTCAGTGACTGGGAATTTATAGAGCCAGACAGTTAAACTGGACTCCAGTTTAATATCTATAGTTTTAACTTATTGTATCTAGAACTGTCCTCTGCAATAGTATAGAATACTCCCATTCCCTCTTTTACATCAGATCTTTTCAAATATTTGGAGATTGCTATCATAGCTCTCAATAGTCTCTACTATATACTAAACCCTAACCCTTGAACTGGTTTCTCATAAAACTTGGTTTCCAAACCTTTTGCCATCAACCTTGGCCTCATTTGAAACTCACTCCAATTTGTTACTGTCTTTTTTAAATGACAACATCAAGTATGGGAAACAATATTCCAGGTTGCAGTAGACAAGAACAAATAGTTTCTGTGATCTTGATTCTGGTTAGTATATTCCAAATTGACATTGCCTTTTTAGCAGCTTTTGTGTCAATAGTAGTTGACTATGATACCATGATCCCTTACACAATTATTCCTGTCAAACAAGATCTTTTCCCATTCTATTTGTGGCTTTATTTTCTGCTGAGATGCAATCCTTCCTGTTAAATTCCACCCAATTCATTTCAGCTTAGTAATGAAGCCTATCTAGATTGGCTTGCTTGCTTACTCATTAGGCTTATAAGCTGCTTCAAGCATAGTGGCTTACAACTACAAAATATATAAAGTTAAAACAATATACAGACGTATCCATAACAACAACATCCCATTCAGCACTAAGGAATAACCCACACATATGTAGCTTCACTTACCATGAAGGAAAAATAAATAAATACACAGCCCACCCTCCCGAATACAAAAGCTAGTTGAAAAATCAAATCTTTATGGACGGTCAGCAGACTGGGTGATGATGTCAGGGAGGGTGCTATTCCAGGGGCAACAATAAAGAAAGTTGGATTCTGAGATTCTGTAGATGACCCTCCCTGAGGATTAGAGTCTGGGGACCTTTAGTGATGCAACATTTGAAGCATGGGTGTTACATGGACAAATTGACAACTTTATGTAACTGCTGGATTCCTGCATTCTGGACCAACTAAAACATTTTAACGTTTTCAGTGGTAGACCCACAGTAATCAATTCAGCTGGTCAAGGCAAGAGTAAAGTCTTGTTGTCCAAAAGCAAGCGTCAAACAAGATGGAACTATGCAAAGGCACTACTCATCACCGCTGTACTCAGCTCAAAAGCTGGTACTCTAAGAGGACTGTTAGATTGCAGATCAACTCTACAGGGAGAAATGACCACATGCAGAGTCAGAAATGAAACAATTATTGAATCACTCCATCTTGTTGGAATTGAATCTGAGTCTATCTGAAAAAAAATGTTTTCATCTTCTTTCATCTAGGATATTATCTATCCCCTCCTAAGTTTGTGTCATCAGTCCATTAACCCTATTATCCATTGTCAAAATGTTAAGCAATATAGAACCCAGGAGAGAACCCAGTGGCAGTCTACTCAATACTTGCTTCCAAGCTTAAATAGAGCTGTTAATAAATATTTCACTGCTTTTAACATTTAAACATAATTTATTAGGGTTTATGCTAGACAGGGGGTATACAGACAATTTTTTGTGTTGTTTCATTGAGAAATAAATGACGGCAACATCACTCATTATACAATTTTGTGTTTAGAGAAAATCTATGATAAAGTGAATAAACTTGAATTATGGAACAAATTTGTCATGGAACAAAAATCATTTAATGATGTAACAACGGTATATAATGGGAGAAAACTGTACATAACAGTACATGATATGGTTTGTGTATGGTTCAGAATTGACAAAAGAATAAGGCAAAGATATGTTCCTGATTGTTAAATGAATTAATTGATATCAATGCATGTGGTAATATTAGGAATGTGTAAGTTTGGAGTATTCAAGTACATACATTTTGATCTGCTGTTTTGTTGGATGAGAACTTAATGGTATTCTAGTGAATGTTAGACATATTATATAATCCAGCAAAGAATATAGATCTGGAAACAAAGGTATCAAAACTAATGTGTTTGACAGGGAAAATGAAACAAGCAATTGGAGATTATACATAAATGATGAAAAATAATGAAAATGATGAAAAGCTAGGAGAAGTGGATGAATTACCTTGGCAAAGGTTTGCTCAAGGCAGGAAAATAGATACCTTTTTGCAGATGCTAGCTAAAAGATAGTGGATAGAATGTGCTCTGTTCTGATTAATGACATTTGATGGTTGAGTAGAAACAATGCTTCAGTTGATCATGCTACATAGGGAGTAAGAGTTTAGTATTTCAGTCGAAACATGAAAATAATCTGAGCGCAATGGGAACGGCAACATTTAAGAGGCCCGTGCCACAAAACACAGGGTCAAGAATGAATGGGTGTTGAACGAAAGCAGAATGAATACAAAACCAAGTCATTGGTATGAAAAAAGTACATTGAGGTCATATAGAAAGAATGAATGAGAGTCAAAATTTAAAATTAAAAAACTAGAAAGGAAGGTAATCAAATCACAGATATGAAGAAAAAGATGACAGAGTGGTGATTAAATCATCAGAAAGTGATATGAAGTTTAAAGAGCAAATGTTCACTGTATAATGTGAAATATGAATGCACTGGATGTAAGTTTTACAAAGGTAGAATGTTATGGAGAGATAGGCAGAATAGTCATTCTGTAAGCCATATTTTGTTAAGTTTCCTTTTCTTTTTGTTTCTTTAATTTCTCTGACTTCTTATTCTTGACTTTTCTGTGTTTTCAATGATGTTGCTTACTCAAAGTGAATAACGTGATGGATATATCCATGTGGATAACATTTTAATACCTGCCTCCTGAGATGATAGATAGTAGATAGATGATAGATAGATAGATAGATAGATAGATAGATAGATAGATAGATAGATAGATAGATAGATAGATAGA
>JANHFT010000271.1:4559-20947 GCA_032467955.1 Pseudoxenodon macrops | reverse complement strand
TAATATAATAAATATAATATAATATAATATAATATAATAATTAATATAATATAATATAATATAATATAATTAATATAATTAATATAATATAATAATATAATATAATATAATATAACTTTTATTACATAAAAGAATAAGCTTTTTTCTAATTAGAGCAAGTGATAATTTTATAATTGTATTTACAGTATATTGCAAAGAAAATTGGAAGTCTCTTCTTTCTGAACTTTTTCTTTTTTTCTTTTCTGCATTTTTCGTTAGTTTATGTTAATTTTATGTTCTTTGTAAAACTTTTAATGAAATTTATAACAAGATAAAAAATTAAAAGCAAAATGCTTACCATGCTTACCATAAATAAGAAAGTTAAAAAGATGGACTAAAGCAGCAGTTAAATTTGGAATATTGTCTTATTTAAAGTATTTTGTAATACTTTAAATACATGGGAAAGAAAAACATTTAAACCTGTCAAGGAAGTTAATTGGCTGACTGTGGCAAATAAATAAGAAATAAAAACAAGGGAAACAAGAAGTTCTGGGAAATTCATGTTGTTACAGAAATATGGAGTATTGAAGTAATTGAAAGAGACTAAAATTATGGACATTAAAAAAAAACTTTTATTTTTTTTACTCCATTTATTATTACAAATTTGAAATAAAGAAAAAGTTATTACTACAAAGGGAGTGAAAGTTATAGGACTTTTGGACCACCCCAGAATTTATTTGGTTATGACAGATGAATTTACAAAAGTGGATACTATTTCATTAGCCAAAAAGATTATTTTATGTGTATAAGATGAAGAAATATACAGTACCCACCAAAGAAGATGAAATAACAAGTACGTTTGTGAAATACTGAAACTTTAATGATTTAATGAAAATGGAAAGAGCTAAAATAATAATTTTAGACTGCATGATTGCAAAAGTGTTGAAGAAGATGATAAAGGGATCATGGTTATGTTTATAAGGGAGAAAAAAACAATAAATTTGATTGTAATTGCTATAATGAAAGTTAGAAGTCATAGTCTTTATTTTCCTTTTTTTTCCTTAACAGATTGTTTCCTTTTTACTTTTGTTTACTTTTTTTCTTCTTTTACTCTTCTATCTTTTATGTTTCTTTTTTATTTAAGTAAACATTTTCATTAAACTATATTAAAAAGAGAAAATATACTTTAAAGGATTTTTACACACCTCTTCTCTTTTAGACTTCACCTGAAAGAAGACAAGAACTCTTGTAAAATCTCAAGATCAATACTTGGACATTGGATCCTATCCAACAAATTGTTTAATGGCAAGAGATGTAAGATTTTGCATGCAGATAAGAGAAGCTATATGCACAGATACAAGACAGTGATAACTAGCTTAACAGTAATCTTTGCAAAAAGGCTCTAGAAAGATTAAGCATGAGCCAGCAGTGTGCTGCAGGTAACAAAACAGTCAATGTAGTTTGGGGCTACATCAAGGAAGATACCATGTCAAGATCAGAGGAAGTAATATACTATTCTGTGCTGCACTGATGAGATCACACTATATCCAATTTTGGTCACAATGCCAAAGAACTGGAAGAAGTGTATAGAAGAGCAGCAAGGATAGTAAAAGGGCTTGGAGGCTAAATCCTATGAAGAACAGTTGAAGAAACTAAGAAGAGAACTAAAGAAGAGAAAGCTTAGGAGAGACATAATAGCAGTGTTCCAATACATAAAGGGTTATCGTAGGAAAGAGCACATGGATTAATTTTCCACAGCATCCAAGCGTAAGACAAGAACCAATGGGATGGAAATAGTGAGATATCTCAATTTTAGATAAAAAGAATGTTCTGAATATGAGAATCAATCAGTGGATCAGCTTGCATGCTGAAGTTATGCGATCACCATTATTGGACCTTTTCTAGAAAAAACTGGACAGCCATTTGTCTGGCATGGTATGAGGATTCCTGCACTGGACAGAATATTCAGTGTCAAAGCACATGCTGTTGAGAAGGAGTAGAGCAAAAAGAAAATAGAAGTAT
This sequence comes from Pseudoxenodon macrops, assembly GCA_032467955.1. Taxonomy (NCBI): domain Eukaryota; kingdom Metazoa; phylum Chordata; class Lepidosauria; order Squamata; family Pseudoxenodontidae; genus Pseudoxenodon; species Pseudoxenodon macrops. The sequence continues at coordinate 18,946 of JANHFT010000271.1, read as the reverse complement.
CTCTTAGAGCAAAAAGAAAATAGAAGAATGCTGCGAGGCTCATTTCATCGGTGGAGCTGCTTGCAGTTGGATGCTGTGTGGTGTGTCATGCCATTGCACGTGCAAGCAGCTCCAGCAGTGAGACAGGCTTTGCAGCGTTCTGCCATGAGTGGCTTCATTGATGCAATAAGCCTCACTGTGTTCTGCCGCAAGCAGTTCCACCAGTATGACAAGGTAAGCAGGTGCAGGGCGCATGGAGCACCTTTGCCTTCACCCTCCTCCACCCCTGCCCTACCTTGATTTTTACACCTGTGTCTTACCCCACCTCATATAGCCATATCGTGGGCAGGGTCTAACTGGGCCTTATTTTTTGGGTAGGGCTTATATTAGGCGCAAGCATGAAAATCAGGGTAGGTCTTATTTTCAGGATAAGTTGCATTTTTTTGGGGAAACAGAGTTGCTATCAATTCAATTCTGCCCAAACTAAATTTGACACCTGAACTTCTTAAGAAGACAAGAGCAACACTTGAAGCTAGCAAGGGTGCGAGGGCAACCCAGGCACTTTTCTTCCACTATATTACTGGAAGAGATTAGAAATTATTAGTTTATCTGCTATCTGCACCTGACTGGAGTTGCCTCTTTGAGGATTGTGCAAAGATATCCAGAATTGGGAGAGTAAGGAGTTAAGACAATATCTTTTGAAAGGCTGCTTTAACCCCAGATGAAGAAGGTGCAGAATTTTGCTTGCCTGCTGTGAATCAGTCAACAGAAATGTCTTGCTACCTGCCTAAACTGGAAATGGAATTTCGTGTCATCAGAAGCTTCTGTTTCCCTTCCTGCAAACTCTCAGAATATACTTTAGGTTTCTAAACCATTAAGAATCAAGCGGAGTTCTATTTTCTTTCTGGAAATCTTACAGGCTTTACCTTAATCTTCTCTTTTTTGAAGAAGATTGTGTTTCTCAAAATAGATAAAACTCTGAGGAATACTTAAAGAGTATCTTGACTCAAAGCAATAAGTCTTCATTGGAAATTGTAATTTGGGAATGTAGAAGCTATTTTTGGCTTGCCAACTTGTTCTTTTGCTATCTGGAAGTGATGGGGATATCCTCTGTGTTCCTGTCTACTACCTATGTTTGCATCCTGAGGCATATGGTTCCCAGCCTATGTAAGGAAGGATTAAAACACAGCCTTTTGGCTCACATTTGTCTTCTGTACTGGTTAAGCTTTTGTATAGACTGGGGGGGTGGGCAACCTGCGGATTTGGGCCCTCTGCTGTGGCTCCCTGTCGGGTGATCCCACCACTGGCTGGCCCTGCCCCTCGCACTTCCCCTCCCTGTCACTCTTGCTTAGCCCGAGAAGGTAAGGGCAATGGCGGGGTATGGAGAAGCAGCTGGAGCTGTTTCTTCGGTGCCTCACTCTTGCTGGAGCTTTTTCCAGCTCTTGTTGGTGCTGGGCATGCCTTGGTCACTTGCTCTCCAGCCTGAGACACTGGCCTAACCCAGCCGTGGCCAACGCTGGCCTCGCTAATACAAGGGCTGGCGGGGTGGGAATGGGATCCAGGAGAACGGGATGACAGAAAGGGCTGGGCCTGCAGCACCCAGTTGCGGCTTTAAAAAGTGCACCCGGAGGACACTTTTAATGAAGGGAGGAGCAGCTGCCACCGCCGCCAAATGCAGGAAGGGAATAGTTCTAGCTCTCCTGGCTCTGAGCGTGCAGTGGCGGCAGCAGTAGTAGTAGCTGTTGCTGCCCCGTGATCCCAATCCAGGAGAGTATCTTGCTTGTGTGAGTGTGTGCATAAGATAAGAGTTGAGAGGAAAGGGGAGAATTCCCTTTTCTCTTTCTCATCTCTCTCTTGTGTGTGCGTGTGCATGTGAAAGAATGTGAGAGAGAAAAGGGAATTCTCCTCTTTCCTCTTAACTCTCTATCTTGTGTGCGTGCGCACACACAAGGGAGAGAGAGAGAAAAGGGAATTCTCCCCTTTCCCCTCTCATCTCTGTATCTTGCGCGCGCACACACACAAGCAGGATACTTTCCCAGGCTGGGATCATGGGGCGGCAACTGCGACTTCTCCCGCTGCCACCATTTTATGTTCAGAGTAGCTGTGCGAGCTGTGCAGGAGAGCCAGAACTCTTCCCTTCCTGCATTTAGCGGTGGTGGGAACTGCTCTTCCCTTCCTGAGCCAATACAAAGGGAACAGCGTATCGTAATGAGAGAGAAGGGGGAGAGAGAAATGAGAGCTGGAGGGAGAGAAAGAGAGAGGGAAAGGAGAGGGAAACAAATGAAGAGAGAAGGAAGAGAAAAAGAAAGGGAGAGGAAAAAGAAAAAACATGAGACGGAGAGAAAGAGTAATGAGGGAGAAAAGGGGAGGAAAAAATGAGAGAGAAATAGGAAAATGATGGAGAATTAGAGAGAGGAAAAGAAATGAGAGAAGGGGGAAAGAAATGAAAAAGAAAGAGAGAGAGAGAGAAAGAAAAAGAAGAGGGGGAGAGGGGCAGAAAAAGAGAAAAACTGAAATGAGAGGGAAGGGGAGGGAGAGAGAGACCCATTTTCCATAGGAAAAAAACAGGACCTGCAAAACCTGGGTAGGCGTGGCTGGGTGGGAATGGCAGTGAGTTGGCCACGCCCACCCAGGTTTTGTGGCTGCAGGTGCTTTCTTTTCTGTGGAAAATGAGTCCAAATGGCTCTTTGAGTGTTTAAGGTTGCAGACCCCGGGTATAGACAGTCAGAAACAGCATTTCCTTTGTTTACTGGTACAGCATCAATCAGATTACCTGTGGATTGAAGCCAGGATATAAAGATCAGCCAACAGGCTCCCCTGCATGATCTTTGGTATCCTTCAGTAGTTGTTGCTAAACTGATCAGTTGGAGATCAAAAGAAAGTCTTGCTATATTTGAAGTCTATAGTTGCATTTTGCTCCAAGACATAACAGCCTATTAAGTTAGGGGGCATTTGTAAAAAATTGTGAAAGAATGAAGCCAACAAAAACAGAACAGTAGAGAGGTACAAAAAATAATATTGTTATTATTTTAAAAAGACATATTGGTCAAAGTTTATGTGTTCAGAAGCTCCCCTGCGACCCAACCACTCTGCTCATTAAATTAACCTGGGAACAATATAGAGAAATAATTCAAGATTGGGCTGTGTCTACTTGTTCTAGGACAGTGATGGCTAACCTGTTTGACATTGCGTGCCAAAAGGGGGAGAGTACGGGGGAGCGCACAAACGTGCTCACACCCATAATTCCATGCGCCCTCTGTGCATGCACGCGTGACACCCCCCCTGCTCCCAGTATGCAATGGCACACCCATTTTTTGCTCTCCCCAGGCTTTAGAGCCTTTCTAGGAGCCTGGAGAAGATGAAAACGGCCTTCCTCACCCCCCCTGGAGGCTCTCTGGTGGCAGGAAATGGCCCATTTGCCAACTTCCTGTTGGACCAGAAATCCCATTTTTTTGCTGTCCCCAGGCTTCAGACCCTTTCTAGGAGCCTGGGGAGGGCAAAAACGGCCTCCCCCCCCCAGAGGCAGGAAATGGACCGAAACTCCCAATTTTGCTGTCCCCAAGCTCCTAGAAAGACTCTGGAGCTTGGGGAGCGCAAAAAACAGGTCTTCCCCACCCCCTCCACAGGCTGGAAACAGCCTGTTTCCTGTCTCCCAGTGGGCCCAGAAGGCCCGAAAATCAGGTGGTGCACCTGACCTGAACTTGCGTGCTCACTGATATGGCTTCATGTGCCACCTGTGGCACGCATTCGCCATCACTGTTCTAGGATGTCGTATTCCAAAGTGGAAATTGTATTTCAAGAGTTATGGATAAAAGGCCTGGGTTTTTTAAGTGCCTAGAACACATATGGCTTCAAATGAGTCACACTTACATTTCAGTGACTTATTTCTCATTGTTGGCTTGAGCTATGAATAATCCTAATTAATGTTTCACTACATAAATGTTTTTGTTTTTTAGTCATCTTGTAAGCCATTTTCTCCTATGGTATCAATTATTACAGTGTCCGATTTTCAATCTAGTTTACATGACAGAAGACTGATGTCTAAATTTGGTTACAATATGCTTATTGTGACATTTCAATAGAGGTTTGCAATTTCTTTTTTCTTATATACATTTTTTATTCATTTCATATTAAAATATTGGACACAGTGTGACTGTCCTAGCGTTATCTCCGCTATACACACTAAAAATATATAATCCATATCATATATACTCATCATGCATTTTGATTATATTCAATTATTTTGCCCAATATGTTCATTTTTATTTACATATAATAAATCGCATTTCAGGTCTACCAATCCTGATTATTTCCTGTTCCAACTCCTACCTCTGAGTTCCAACCATTGGTAAAACCTATTCCATATATCCTGATATTCTGTCTCTCCCTTTATTTTTTAATTCTAATGTCAGTTTATCCATTTCTGCGCAAACCAATATTTTCTTTATTATCTCCCTTTCTAAAGATATATTTTCACTTTTCCATTGTTAGGTGTATACCATTCTCGCTGCTGTTATAATGTGTAGTATTAAATATGTTAACCCTTTACTATAACCCTCTGTTATGATTAATAAATTTAATCATAACATTAATAAAGGTATTTCCTAATAAAAATACTTCTGGTTTAAATTCAAATCTTTGTCCAACCATTTTTTCTAACCACATCTGAATCCATCGGCAAAATTCCCTTGCTTTTTTTGCATGTCCACCACATATGGTAATATGTGCCTGGTACTTGATTACATTTCCAGCATTTCGGTGATATATTATTAAACATTTTAGCTAATCTTGCCGGCAGGAGATGCCATTGATAAAACATTCTATATAAGTTTTCCTTATATGATGTGGCCAGAGTTAATTTCCTATTTCTTTCCCACAATTTTTGTCACTTTTCCAATTTGATATTATACCCAAAATTTTTGGCCCATACCACCATTGTCTCTTTAACCTGTTCTTCCTCCATTTTATAATCTAGTAAGTATTTATAAGTTACCTTTATTAATTTCTCATCCATTCCCAATACAAAATTATCTAATATTATTATTTATCTAATAATAGCTCTCTATTAATACCCCACATTTTCACATCCTTCGTATAACATGATTGAATTTATTGGTATGACTACCACTCCAATTCTACCCCTTGTTCTTTTAATTCTAGTCTAGATTTCATTTCCCCTTTTTCGTTTAATATATCCTTGTATGAGACAATTTTTCCCAAGTTGATAAGTTATCCATTCTTTAACCCAAGTAATTGTTGCAGCTTGATAGAACAGTTCTCAATCAGGCAGACCAAAATCTCCTTTTTCTTTTGATTCTTGCAGTAATAATTTAATTCTTGGTTTCTTACCTTGCCATATAAATTTCAACATTATTTTATTCAAATTTCCAAAATATTTTTTCTCTAGTTTTATAGGTATGTTTTGAAATAAAAAGACTTATCTTTGGTAAAATATTCATCTTTATAGCTGCTATTCTGCCAATAAAGGAGAGTTGCATCTTTCCAAATCTACCTTTACTTGGTTTGTTAGTTTAATATAGTTATCCTCCTTAACAGGGGTAGGTTCTAACTTACATCGCCGTTGGTTTGCTGCATCCCGCGCCTCATGGGTGGCACGTGCTTTGCACACACGCTCATACGCAGTACAAAAAACTTCCCAAAAAATTCCCCCCCAAAAAAGGTCGAAAACAAGATGATGTAAATATTTTATAGTCTGTATTCAGCAGAGAAATAGGCCTATAGATTTTAATTAACGTTATATCAGCATCCTCTTTCGGAATCAATGTAATGTTAGCGTCCACCCATGATGGTGGTATCTTTGCTTCTCTAAGAACTGCATTGTATACCTCAAGTAATATTTGTCCTAGAGTGTCTTATAATTCTCTGTATATTTCTGTTGGTAACCCATTGGGGCTCGGTGTTTTATTATTCTTTTGTTTTGTTATTGCCTCTATTAATTCTGGCATCTTTATTTCTTCGTTTAATATACTTTTTACTTCTTCTGGAACCTTGGGCAGATCAGCTTTCTCTAAGCATTGTAGAGCTTTTTCTTATTTGTAATTATTATTATCATTGTATAGTTTCTTATAGATTATGTTCTCTTTCCCCTCACTTTGATGACATATACTTCCATCTTCGTCTTGTAGTTTACTAATCCACCTTTCCTCTTTCTGTTTCTTCAATTTATAAGCTAACCATCTCCCTGGTTTATTTGCATTCTCAAAGAAGTTTTGATTAGTTCTCTTTATGCGTTGTGCCAAATCCTCTTTTTCAAGGATGTTCAGTTTATATTTAGGTAGGTCCATTTGCTATTTTATATTTCTTTTTTGAGGTTCCTTTTGTAACTCGACCTCAAGTCTTCTATGTTCTTCTTCTAGATATTTCTGTCGTTGCTTCTTTCTTTTCTTTTCTTTTTATTTGCTGTGTATGATATGGCAACTCCCAACATATATGCTTTCTCAGTATCCCATAGATTTTGTAAGGATGTATCTTCTTTTCTTTAAAAAAAATCATTTGTTTTTCCATCATCAATCTAAATTCTTTTATCTTTCATCTTTTAAAATTGCTCTATTTAGAGTCCATCTTACAATTTTCTTTTGTCCTTTCCAACTTACTCTCATTGGATTGTGATCTGCCCAAATATTAGTATCTATTTCTACTTAATTCACTTCAGAGTTTAATTCTATTGACATCTATATCATGTCAATTCTGGACCAGGATTGGTGTCTGTTAGAGTAGTATGTATATTGATTCCTCCCCTGATTTCTCTCCAAGTATCCTGTATGTTTAGCTCCTCTGCCATTTAAAAAAAGGTTCTAGGTAGAATTCTTCTAGTTCCCTTTTTTGCTTTGTTGCTAATGTAGTCTAATTTTTTGTCTGTTATTGCGTTGAAATCTCATAAGATACAGAGGTTGTCACACTCTGTGCCATGGATAATATTATGTCATTTTTTGTAAAATTGTTCTTGTCCCCCATTTGGAGCATACATTTCTACAAATGAAACCCATTTTCTATTTAAGATTATTTCAACAATCAAAATCCTTCCCTCTTCATCCTTATAAATTTGCTTGGCTGGAATTGTCTCTTTAATGTATAACAATACCCCTCTCTTCTTTTGTTGTGACAATGATACAAATGTTTTCCCCAGTTTGGGGAATTGCAGTAGTTGTTTATGTTGATCATAATGTAGTGGGAATTCTATTTCCATACAATACAGATGTATAAAATGTACGTATATTATGAACATTTAGTAATAGAATTCTCTTTAAATAATACATGCACATTTAACACCAAGCAGTTTTGTCTTGATAGTCAGAAAATTATATTTAAATCTTACAAGATTTGATTTTAAAAAGTACTCCATGCACTGAAGTTTGTCTAAGAACATGACTTTTCTTATATAAATTTTATTTTCTACGGCAGAAAGCAACTAAACAAACTGAGGACATTTAAAAGGATTGGAACATACATCAGAAAAACTTGTATTATGCTAGTATTAAGTACCTTTATCATTCCTATGAACTCTCTGAGACACAAAGAAACAGAATTATAGGGCTAGAAGGGATCTTGGAGATCTCCTAATTCAACTCTTTGCATAAGGCAGGAGACCTAGTACTATCCGAGACTGTCCAATCTTTTCTTGAAAACCTCCGGTGATGAAGCATGTATTTGAAAAAAACTAATGAAAGTATTACCTTTTTGAAATCAATAATCTTGCAGAAATTAAACAATCTTAATTACTTACAACCATATTATAGGCATCAGGAACCTCTATTTCAAATTGAAATGTTCCATTTCGATAATAGCCTTCATCTGTTAAGAGAAACAAACTTTATGAGATTCTATAGAAATATTAGTTTGCATTTTATAAACAGAAATCATTCTAATTTTGATAACTAGTATGGGTTAAATTTAGCCAACAAAAATAGAAGATTTGCCATAGTACATTTCAGTTTCCAGGAAATTGCAGGGAAATTGCAGGGAAATTAATAAAGAGGTTGTAAATACTTTGAATAGATGAACATTTGAGGGACAAAATATTTAATAAAAAAGATATTTAGTTAAGAATAACAAGTTAACATTATTTCCGCCTTTAAAAACTTGACCCAGATACAAAACATAGTAGTTTTGTTATGTGTAAACTTACATAAGTATTACTAGAAGATCATGGCCTTATACAGTGCTGGACACTACAAATCACAGAGGATAATGGAAAACCTAGGTGTGGGTCTCTTTGCAAAGAGATGCAAAGAAATAGAAGAGACAGAACGTATTCATGATAATTTCAATTTACACAAAAAAGTGATTGCAGTAGGTGTCTACAAAAAGAAAACCAACAACTTAGTTGACAAAGAGGGGAAAATCATATTGGATGAAAAACTAAAAAGATGGAAGGAATATATTGAAGAACCTTTTGAGGACACTAGGGATGATATTGATATGGGAAGTATAACAACTGGGTCAAACATCACTATGGAGGAGGTTGAACACGCAATAAAAATAGCAAAAACAAGAAAAGCCGCAGGACCTGATGATATCCCAGTAGAAATTTTAGAATTGCTAGAAGACAATGGGAAGACATTTTTACTGCAGCTCTTCAATCGAATATACGAAACAGAAAAGATACCAAATGACTGGCTAAAGTCAACCTTTGTGACAATCTCCCAAAAAACAAATGCAAAGAAGTGTACCGAATACAGAACAGAACAATAAGCTTAATGAGTCATGCCCTGAAAATATTCTTGAAAATAATTCACACAAGAATATATAACAAAATTGAGGAGTGTCTAAGTAACACACAATTTGGTTCCAGAAACAATATTGGTACATAAGATGCCCTATTCAGCATTCAAGTGCTTGTACAGCACTGTAGAGATGTCAATCACAGTATTTACATGTGCTTCATCAATAAAAAAAAAGCATTTGATAAATAAGACACAGTAAACTATTAAAAATCCTGAAACAAGTGGAACTAGATGACAAAGACATCCGAATCATAAAGAATCTATATTGGCATCAGGTAGCAAATGTGAAACTAGGCTGAAAATACTCAGATGATACAGAAATACGAAGAGGAGCCAGACAGGGTTGTATTCTGTCTCTGCTGTTGTTTAATATCTACTCTGAATCAATTTTCAATGAAGCACTGGAAAACAATCAATGCTGGCCTCAAAGTAAATGGTGTTCGGATCAACAATTTAAGATATGCTGAGGATACAGTTCTGCTTGCCAGTAAGCATAAAGACCTTCAGTTCCTCATCAACAGTCACAGAAATATCTGAAAAATGTGGCTTGAAGCTTAACACTTCAAAGACCAAGATCATTGTCATCAGCAAAAAACCCATTAATTTACCACCGATAACTGGAAGGAATTAGAAAAAGTTGAAAGGATCACATACCTAATTACATGAAAGCTGGAACATGACCACTGAAGTAAAAACAAGGATAGAGAAAGCTCGAACAGCATTCTTCAAAATGAGAAAGGTCTTCTGCAGTCATGACATAAGCCTAAGACCGAAAATCAGGCTTATCAGATGTTATATCTTTTCTATCCTGCTCTAAAGAGTAGAGTTGGTCTCTTGACAGAAAACCACTTGAAGAAACTAGAAGTATTTGAAATGTGGATTTACAGACGGCTGTTATGTATAAGCTGGGTTAACAAAATCACAAATGAGGAGGTGATAAGCTGCCTGGGAAAGCAAAGGGAAATTATCAAAGCCATTAAAAAGCTAAAGTTAGAATATTTTGGACATGTGATGTGACATCCAGAAAAATACAGCATACTTCACTTAATCCTCCAGGGAAAGATTGAAGGCAAACGAGATCCAGGCAGAAGAAGAACATCATGGCTTCAAAATCTAAGGTACTGATTTGGACAAAACTGAGCAGCACTTTTTCATATGGCTGTTGACAAAAATAGGATTGCCAACATGATCACCAACGTCCGATGACGAATATGGCACAAGAAGATCAGGCCTGTCACAGCTTGGGCATTTAGGAAAGAAAAACTCTTGATTCCATTTGTAGAGAAAAGGTACGCTTTTACTAAAGTCAAGTGGTTACAGAGTAAGCATAGCCAGATCTCCGTGACTTTCTCCTTTCCTAGATCCCCTCCCCGATCATCTGGTCAGTGTCCAATAGTATTCACATTAGATGTTTTGGAAACAGTCTCAACAGCTGGCACCTCTTCAGTGGGTGTTTGCATTCCATTCTCATGCTTATGTCCTTGGATGTCTTGTTGTTGTCATCCCCTTTTCAAGTGTTTCCTCCCTATTTCCCCCTCCCCTTTTTTTTATGGCAGGATGCCATCAATGCAAAGCGAAGCTGAAGCGGAATAATGGCAGATCTGACAGTATGAAATATTGGATTCATATTGGAATATTGGATTCCATGTTTGTATCTTGCACAAGGCATAAATATGCATATGCTTAAAAAACTATGAAAGAAATATCCTTAGTACAATGGGGTTAAGAGTGTATTCCTAACTTTAAACATATTCATATCTTTTAACATCATGGGCAAACAATTCAGCCTTAATGCATACTTTGATTGTCACATGTTTAAATCCCTTCTTTTTCAAGACATTTTGAGCAGTCCTCCTTGGAGATCCCTAGTGTCTTGTTGTTAAAACTAGCAAGAAAGTGGTGGGGAATTGGTTCAAGGCTGAAAACAGGACTCTTCTCATGGTCAGGATAAACCCAATGAAACCAAATGAGAGAAGGACCAGAGATGCTAGGGAGAGCATAAACAATGACAATGTAGTGGTGGCCAATAATTTTCAGATCAAGTCCCTTGTGAATCATTTGGGAACTGCACAATTAAAAGCAGACAGGTTCAGAAATAAAAGAAGCTGGTCATCAAGCACTTGGAACTATACTACCATAATGCTTTATTATGCAACACCAGTACTAAAACACAATGATAAATGAGCTCACTATTTATGAGTTACTATTTCAAAAACTAGTCACTATACCTTGTTTTATATTTAGAATAGAATAGAATGAGCTGGAAGGGACCTTGGAGGTCTTCAACCTCCTGCTCAAGCAGAACTTATACCATTTTAGATATGTGACTGTCTAGACCAGGGGTCAGCAATATGCCACACCTGCCGGCACACAATTTATTGAGCTTTTCAATCCCCGGTAGGCCAACCATGGATAAATCCAAAAAAAGAAAAGTTTCAGAAGAAAACAGAATATTTAATTCAACTATATATGCTAGTTTTGTGGCCGCTCAGGAAATAGTCAGCCATGGGAAAGGTTTTGTGGCTCCCGGTGTTTTCTTTTCTGTGGGAAACGGGCCCAAATGGCTCTCTTGAGTGTTTAAGGTTGCCGACCCCTGGTTGTAGAAACTTAACTTTTCTCATCATTGTATTTCATTTTGTTAGATAGGGCCCAGTGATCAAGTCTGTCAAGATACTTCTGTATCTTAAGCCTATCTTCTGGAGTGTTGACTATTCCCGCCAGCTATTGTTTATAACTCAAAATCTGTGATTTAAAGTCCACCGTCTGAACTTGGACAGCCGGTAAATTGGAAATAGTTGTGGAACCCTCCATGGTGACATCTCGTTTTTTCCTCCCCCTCCAAAGCCGCTTTTCGTCTCCCAGTCTTTTAAACTATTTCAGTTTCCTCTGAAGCAACAATTCGGACTATTGGCTCGTGGGTCTGTCACTTACTCTTGATTTGCTAATTGTTTGATGGTCATTAGAGGGCTATGCCAATACATTTATGAATTTGTTTTACCAGCGAATAGCATAAAAGCCCTTCGCCGCACTGCAAATCGGAGGATTATAGATGTATAATGTGTCCAAAGCTGACAGCCCTAAGCACTTGGGAAATTGGGAAACAGATGACACATTTTGGAGACAGAGCAAACAGTCTCACTTCAGTATGCAGGGGGATTTAATTGAGCCATTACAGCTTCTCTCCGCAACGTGTGCATTGACCTTTACACAGGAAGTGCCATTAACCGAACAGAAACACAGACAAGGGTGTGTTTAGAAGAGGTGAGGAGTGGAATTCTCTTATCGGTGCTGCCTCACTCCTCGACATGAACCAATATCGCTTATTATCAGGAGGGGTTTGGGCGCCGTTAGTCCAGCTTAAAGTATAGGCTGGTACAGAGCCCTTCCCTTCTGCAAATCAGTTCCCAGAGGTGGAATATTAAGAGGTTCTCCTCTTGAGAAATGTCAAAAAACATTCAGAAATGTGATACAAACTAAGCAATCAGACATAAATTGAGGATTACAGTGCACGCATTCACAGTTCCGAACTGGTAGCGCCGGTAATTGAAACCCACCATTGATCCCCATGGTCACGTGATCAAAATTCAGGCCAATGGTAACTCGTTCGTATTAATGACGGTTGCAGTGTCCCCGAGGTCATGTGACCCACTTTTGCGACCTTCCGCCAAGTAAAGTCAATGGGGAAGCCCGATTCACTTAATAACCGTTTGACTAAGTTAACATCTGCAACGATACACTTAACAACTGTGAAAAGAAAGGTCCTAGAATGGGGCAAAACTAGCTTAACAACTGTCTTGCTTAGTAACAGAAATTTTGGGCTCAATTGTGGTCTTAAGTCGAGGACTACCTGCATATGTTATTACGCAAAAGAAAAAATTGTGTCTGTGTGTTATTACTTTATTCTGTTGTCCTAAAAAGAGTCGGAAATCAATGCTTTTTTGTTTTGTTTTCCCTGTTACCATACACTTTTTCCTCTTCCCTTTTTCCTCCCTTACTTTCCCCTTATTTTAATTTTCTTTGGATTTTATACTTTGATAAACTAATAAAATCTGTCAGTTCTGATAAACACATTAGAACCGTTTTTCATTTTTCTGAAATTATTCTTGCATAGAACTGTCCATGGCCTATTTTCATTAGGAATTAAAACAGTGGTGGGATTCTTTTTTTTTTTTACTACCAGTTCTGTGGGTGTGGCTTGGTGAGCGTGGCAGGGGAAGGATACTGCAAAATCCCCATTTCCTCCCAATCAGCTGGGACTTGGGAGGCAGAAAATAGATGGGGCGGGGCCAGTGAGAGATGGTATTTACCGAGTCTCCGAATTACTCAAAATTTCCGCTACCGGTTCTCCAGAACTGGTCAGAACCTGCTGAATCCCACCTCTGGATTAAAAGCTATGATCTCTAGTACTTTTTCATTCATTTCAGTGTAATCCTGGTCAATGTTAGTTGCAAGATTTTCACAGCGATCTAGAGCAATCTTTCATAATTTTGGCAACTTTAAGATGCATGGATTTCAACTTCCAAAATTATAGACCCAATTTATTGTTCCAGTTGTCAGTAATTTTCAATTGCAGATGACTATTCTTCTTCTCTGCAATCCATTCCTAGAAACATCGAAGAAGATTGCAAAATTCCTATCAAAATCACCATGTTTTTTTGTTTTTTTATTGCCGGACACCTTCTTCAAATTCCTGGCTGTTTTCAGTTTTTGGGAAAAAAATGCTGTTTTGTTTTATATTTTATTTTATGCTCTATGCCACTTTATGGTTGGTCTTGCACTGTTAAATTATTACTTTTTTATCATCCCACCCAGTGTCGTACCGAATTAAATAAGATAGGAGGTCCATATACAAATTTGGAAGAAAATTTCATCCCAGCACCGTAATTATGCCCATCAAAGTCTATTAAGAAGAAATCAATAAGACTTATTGTTTTAATTAGGTACTTAAGACAGTATTTTCAATACAAATTGCTAAATAAATTCCCGCTTCCCCAGCTCTGCCTGGACAAGCTGGCTGGCTGGCTGGTTGGAAAGCCTGGAGCATCTCATCCCTTTGGGATTCTGGCTTTGCTTGTTAATAATGCCAAGCCTAATTCATGTCAGTTATGCTCCAGGCTTTCCTTCTTGCTGGGTCTGTTCAAGCAAGGAAAATCTGAATACAGTATTGGGTTTAGCTGCTCTAATGTGTGCAAAAATTTAACAACCATTTCTCTAAATCACATCAAGCCAGCTGAATTATAGCGTTGATTTAAAAGCCCATCCAAGCCATGATAAGGGACTTCAAACATCTCTCTTTTTTATAGATAGACTTAATATTTTAGTACTACAACTTAGCATAGCATAGTTAACATGGGAGAGGAATCCACCACAACAGACATTTAAGTATTTTATTTATGGGGGTTTTTTTGTGTGGCTTTTGTATAGTTTTATCTTTTTAAGGTAAGTAGAGTTACCTTGGGGGGTAAGATGGGCAGCCAATAAATTTTACAAACAAACAAAACAAACAAATAAATAAATGAAGTAAATTTTCAGGGAGGATGAGAGGTTAATATACGTGTGTGTGTGTGTGTGTGTGTGTGTGTGTGTGTGTGTGTTTTCGTAGGTTTTCACGGGTATAGGTATACAAGTCTTGGCGTATTCGGGTCTTTTCCCGTGTAAGATTGA
>JANHFT010000267.1:179945-192060 GCA_032467955.1 Pseudoxenodon macrops | reverse complement strand
GCTGGTAACGTCACAGAGCCAGTTCTGTTGCTCCGTGGGCGCCGACATTGTTTTTGGGGATTTTTTTAAAAAACAAATTTCCCCTCGGCTTTTTTTCTTCTGCGCATGCGCAGAAGCCGGGTTTCTGGCACTGCGCATGCATCGCCATCTTGTTTTCGGCCTTTTTTTGGGGGGAATTGTTTTGGGCTTTTTTCTACTGTGCATGCTTGTGCGCATGGGGTGCGTGCGCATGCACGCCCATGCATTGCGGGAGGCAGCAAACCACCGGCAAGGTAAATTAGAACCCACCCCTGATGTATACTGATTTCAACTTATATATTTTTTTTTGTATACTTGTAACTTTCTTTATTATTTAGCATAAACTGTGCCTTTAGCAGGTAACATGACCATATGAACAAAGTATTAAAATTCTTCCCTTAAGGAGTTTATAGTCAGCAATGTCTTCCATTGTAGGAAAAAATTATTTATTTATTTTATTTATTTGTCAAGCATGTATAAGATAACAGATATAAGTATAAACATGATTATAAATACAATGTGCTGAGCTAACTAGTCACAATTCTCCAGCTGTGTGCCTGCACCATGGGACCGGTGCCTACAGTTTCCAGGGATTCAGAAGGTGGATCTTCGAGCGTGATTAACTATTCCAGGAGGGTTTTTTAAACCCATAGTGCTGGCTAGCCCTAGGTTCGCCCTAGGAAAGCCGCCTGACTCAGCAGCCCACCATTGCTGCTAGCATATGCGCTGGCTTGCCTGAACTTTCAGGTTCCTGCCGCCACCGCTGTTAGCGTGTGTGCTAGCTAATCCAGAATTTCCCTGCACCGCTGCCACAGTTATTCACCTCTACCTCATCTCATGATCTGTCTAATTGGAGATATTATAGATCCTTACCCTCCTCCATAGAGACATTACCTAAAAGGTCCACCAGCAGAGGCTGTGATTTTGGATCTGTTCAGCATTATTTAAAATGGTGGACCGTTTTCTCCAAAAGGAGGAGCCTCGTGCTTCATCTTACAGGAGCACTGAAGCCTTAGTGGCAAAAAAAGCTGAACACAAGAGTCCCAGGGGTTGCAAACATGATCATATCTCTAAGGCAAAATAAAGGATAGGGAGAGGAGACAGAGAGCCCTGAATAAGCAGGTTTTAAGGGCTGAGAGACACCTAGCAGAGTTGATCCAGCCCCCAGCCCCCAGTCCCTGATGAGGTTTCTGATTCACATTCTAGCAAACCTCCTTAGCCATCTCCACCAAGGCATGGTCCCCTGAGGGAACTGGAGACTTATCTCCATCTCTGAATCCTGAGGCTGATCCATTTGCTTGCTTACCTGCTGTAGAATGGGTCCGCCTGCTAATGATATATGGCTCAGATGTTTCTGACCATCCCCCTCCTCAGGAGGGCAACCTAGACAATCTACCTGTCAACCTGCAACAGGCAATTGAACAGGTCATATCCAGAGGTATTGCTGCAGGATTGCAACAAAGATCTACTTTCTGCCTATTAGGGTCTTCCCTGCACCCTCGCCAAATTTCACCCACCATAATGGTAGATGACTTACCATACTGCTCTTCTCATTATTTGGGTAGCAAGGAATCCTTGCTAGGGAAATCATTCCAGAGAGAAGTTGACTTCTCTGATGATGAGGGTTTAACCCCTGAAGTTCCTGCTTTTACGGGGTTGTTTCCCCCTGGTTTGTTTACGTCACTCCTACATAAGGCATGGGCTCCTGTCCATCTGTCTGATGATTCCCCCACAAGAAACCGGTGGATCTTCCCCTTGACTACAGCCAGGGGCTTTTCTACGAGCCCTAAATAGAACAGCAATTTATTCCATCTCTCCAGCTGTTTCTGGATGTCATTCAAAAACAGTGGTCAAACCTGGCCTCTCTGTCCATCCCCAGTTACAATGACAAAAAAAATTGACTCCATGCTTATCTCAAGTGCTGCAGTTACCATTGGTGGATGCACCCATCCTCGCCTTGTCCTCACCATCCCTTTATTTGGCTGGTCACATTGCTGATAACCTAGGAGCAGAGAATAAAATGTCGGAGTTGACTTGCAGAAAGACCCATCAGGCTGCTGCCTGGGTCATTCAGGCTTCAACAGCGGCATCCTTTTTCAATCATACTTCTCTCATGTGGCTTTGGCAGCTCCAGTCCCGAGTGGCTCCTCAGGAGGATCACTTGCACTAAGACCTTAACAAGATCATTGCAACAACCCAATTCTCTGCAGATGCGACCCTGCATGCTGCTAGACATGCCTCTAGAGCCCTGGGCTCCTCTGTAACCACCGGAAGACCAGGCTAAAGAGCTGGTCCCATAGGCCCAATGGAGACGGGGTTTCTATTCAACCCTTTTCATTGTGTCCAAGTCGTCAGTGGTGGGTGTGGGTGGAGAGCAATTTTGGATCTAAAAAACCTCAACCTCCATCTGGTCTACAGGAGGTTCAAGATGAGTTCCCTCCATTACATCCTGGATGGAATTCAATCCCATCACAGATTCCACAGATTCTGCTATGCAGGGAGGCATCTGCAATACAGGGCCATGCCCTTCGGCTTGGCATCAGCCCTCAGGAGCTTAATGAAGCTCCTGGCAGTCTTGGCAGCCTACCTTGAGATCCCTTCCGATCAGGATATAGGTTTACTTGGACGACATCTTAGTCCAAGCCTCCTCCCTTCCAGGGGCAAGAAGAGATCTGGACACTACCATCCGGACTCTTCAGGAACATGACTTCCTGATCAATTTTCCAAAGACAACTAAAACAATCCACAGTGATCACTCACCTGGGTCATTGACTCCTCCCGGGGGGAAGTCTTCCTCTCTCCAGAGAAGAAGGAGAGCATAAGGACCCTCATAATTCAAATTCTTCAGAACCCCAGGGTACCCATAGCCACTGTATCCACTCTAATAGGCAAGATGATTTCTTGCATGGCAATAGTACCCTGGGCATGACTACATGCTCCGAACCTTCAATGGTTCCTCCTTCCCCATCAAAGACTAAAAAGATAAAATTCATCGATCACGGTCACAGTCCCCCTGCCCATCCTGAAGTTATTCCATTGGTGGGTGTCCTCAGCCCTACACAAGGGAAGTGTATTCAGAGAGCCTCCTGGGATAACCCTAACGTTCGATGCCAGCCTTCATGACTGGGGACTCATCTGCTAACCAGTGTAGCACAGGGTTGCTGGTCACTGCAGGACTGCACAAACAACATAAACTGGCTAGAGTTGAGGGCAATTCACCTGGCCCTCTGTCAGTTTCAGGATGCTGTACAGGGAAACATGTACTTATCCTAACAGACAATGTTTCAGTGAAAGACCATGTCAACCGCCAGGGAGGAACCCAAGCACTTCAGGGCAGAGTCCTTGAGGCTAGGAAAGTGGGCAGAACTAAGCATTCTCTCCCTCAAGGTGGAACACGTTGCAAGGTCATCTTGGAACATCCGGAGCCTCAGTGGCTTCAGTTGACTGCCTGGTACTTGAAGGGGTCCTCCTAAGGAGGGGCAATTACTCTGACAGGGTCATCAAGACCATCCAGGTGGCCATTCATTCATCAACAACAACCAGGATATACAATGCTATCTGGTCTGCATTTGTCAGATAGTGCACACCTAAAAAGATTGTTGCCTCCTCTGCTTCTGTCCTACAGGTACTGGAATTCCTACAAGATGGGCTGAATAAGGGATTGTTCCACAGTACCATCCATTGGCAGGTGGCAGCTTTAGCCACTGTCCTATCAACCAACGAACTGGGGTCCCTTGCATGTCACCCTGTCATTCGCAGATTCCTTCAGGGGGAGAGTAACTTCACACCCTCTACTGTCCATAGATATCCCATTTGGGAGTTACCCAGGGTTCTACAGGCTCTCACTGGTCCTCCCTTCGAGCCCTTGAGGACAACTAGCCTCAGATATATGTCCCTTAAGGTGGCATTCCTGGTAGCAGTAACATCTGCTAGATGCATTTCCGAGATGGCAGCCCTCTCTATCAGGGATGATCTGTGTATATTCCATCTGGATAGAGTGATCCTGAGATTAGACCCCTCCTTCATCCCAAAGTTTAACTCCTGGTTCCATAGGGTCCAGGAGGTCATCCTGCCTAACTTCTGTCTGGGACCGTCCCATGCCCTAGAATGAAGGTGGCATACCCTGGATGTAAGGGCTCTACGGATTTATATCAAAAGAACTGCGTCCATCAGGAGATCTGAGGCAATGTTTGTCTCATTCCAGCCCATCTCATTGGGCTCCAAGGTGTCCTCGGCTACCATTGGCCATTGGATTAAGGCATGTATATCCAAAGCATACGAGGCACAGTCCCTTCCGGTACCCAGAAGGTTGACTGCTCACTCTACCAGAAGTACAGCCACCACTGCTGCGTGGTCAACGCAGGCTTCACTAGAAAACATCTGTAGGGCAGTCACCTGGGCTACTCCATCAGCCTTCATTTGCTATTATAAATTGGATGTCTTTGCTTCTATGGAGGCATCCTTTGGCAGAAGGGTTTTACAACAGGTGCATTTGGTCTTCGGGACTCCAGATCAGAAGTGAAATCCAGTGAGGGTTGTTCCATCTGCACTATAAGTGGGAGGGGCAGATATGGTGGAGGTAGGGGACCGTATCATATCCGGGGAGTGCGCACACGCTTTCTTACAGCGACTGCGCGCTCCGGTCCCCATTACTTGTCTCGTTCCATTTGACCTCCAATTTGATAAAGGCAAACGAATCTCAATACAGATAGTCCTCAACTTACAACAGTCCATTTAGTGACAAAGTTACAACAGCACCCCAAAAAAGTGACTTATGACCGTTTTTCAGGTATGTCCTTTGCAGCATCCTCATGTTCATGTGATCAAAATTCAGATTCGTAGAACAGTTCATGTGACCACCTTTTGTGACCTCCTGACAAGCAAAGTCAATGGGGAAGCCAGATTCACTTAACAACTGGGTTTTTAACCTATCAACTGCAGTGATTCACTTAACAACTGGCAAGAAAAGTCATAAAATGGGGCATAATTCACTTAACAAATGTATGTCTCATTTAACAACAAAAATTTTGGGCTCAATTGTGATTATATGTTGAGGATTACCTGTATCTATGTAACCCAAACCCTGCTTACTCCACCTTTTCATATCCTGACATATCCACCTTAACTGAGACCTGATAGGACTGAAAAAGTAGTTCAGCAAAACACAATTTTATGATTAGAACCCAATCTTCAATCAAATCACAACACATTTCCAACATTTCTCCACTCCTGTCAGCTTTAAATGAATTGTGGGGCAGGCTCCTGTAAACCCATCATTTAGTCCATTTACATCAATGACTACAAGAAGGTCCCACATGATTAGTTTCTTCTATTGGAACTCACTAAACATGTGTAACCAGATGTTATTCTATAGGGTTCAAACTCTCTCCTGGAAACTGGACCTTATCCAGATCCTGGTGCCAGTAGTTGCTAGAAAGAATATAAAGAAGCTATCAAAATGCCATAGGTAGGCCACCTTCCCTTAAGCTCTCAAACATTCAACTTTTGCAAAAGAATATCAGTTAGCATACAATGTGTTCCTGGATATAGTACAATTCCACTTCATTTAAAATGTCCTTTAGAAAAACAGCAACCCCTGTTCTTCACCACTCCACTAGTATTATGAAACTAGCAATTCCTTCAGCAAGTCTGTAAAACACAAATCAGTCTGAGAGACATTTGCAAAACATTTTCTTGATCATGAGCTTCTAAGGTTTATGCTCAGCATCCGAAGGCCAATTTTTTAACTGGCAGCATACTCTAATAGCTTGTAAATCCTTTCTACAGATAACTTTGCTACTCCTTTCTTCTATGATTCTATAATTTTCTTTTCTCCTTCTTTCAGAAGACCAATATTTTATTTTCCTACATGCATCATATGATAGTAGAGTTAGTAGGGTTACCTGATATGGGCTGATAACCATAAGATAGCAGCAAATGCTGCTTCTAAAGGAAATAGTTCTTACTTGCCAGCTTTACCATTAATGACATGGGGGTAAGCAGCAAACTGGTTTTTCCCCCAACCACCTCAAATTAGGCCTTCATTTTTGGAAGAGGATGCACCAAGCAGCCCAAAACTTTGCTTTGATCTAAGTCTAAGTGCTATTGCTATTATATTCATGAAACTGCTCAAATGCAACTGCCTGAGAATTTACTTGTTTCACATTTATATTCTGGATATTTTTTTACTTTGCTCAAGTTGCTTAATCATTGTTCAACCTCTGCCCATTGGGCTGGGATCATTTTCCCCATTCACTTACCTGGAGTCCCATCACACTGATTACAGACTTGTAAAGCAACAGAACTTAGCACTTGAGTGCCACATGCCCAGACTTCTGTATTCTGATCTCACCTTTATTTACAGAGAAGAGAAATAGTCACTCAGGAGCTGGTACCCAAAGTACTTAGAGTATCTTAATTAGTAGTGTTGGAAGAAATGTCCATCTGGGTGCAATTCCAAGTGGGAAAAAAGACACTGGAAACATGGAGGCTGCTTGGAAGGATGATTGAATGGAGCAGAACCATTAAGCATATGGTCTTTGTGCAGCTGAACACAGAGAGTGGAGATATATATATATATATATTTATACCCTCTCTTGGGCCTTGCCCTAGAGCTTCCTGTTCCTGTGCAAGAAATGTATCCTATTGGTTGGCAGACTCCCAGGGGGCTATGCGGGGGTCCAGCTAACCTTGTAGGCTGTCTGTGTCCCAGGCTTGGTTGAATCTTGCTGAGTGATGATGTAATGAAGAGGCTTGTTTTCTGAAAGGGTGCTGGGCAATTCATATTATGGCTTAATGACTTTGTCATGGTTTGGATCTTGAGTGAGGGCTAATCCTATCACCCTGGAGTTGAAGATCTTTTATCTTGTAGATAAGATGGCCCAGTATTTCTGGGGCTATTAACAAAGGCAGGGGCTGCTTTCCAAGAACATGTTTCTCATTTTCTTATCCAGGGAAATATAATATTCTGCCTTTTAAATATTTCCTAAAATATTTCATTCTTCTAGGACAGTGATAGTTAACCTTTTTCTGCTCGGGTCCAAAAGGGTGTGTGCGTGTGCAATAGCACATATGTGCGTGCCCACACCCGTAATGCAATGTCCTCCCACCCATGCATGCATGCGCTTACACCCCGCACTGCTCCCCCTGCGCATGTGTGCAGGCCTCACTGAAGCCTCTGAACTTCCGGTTGGTCTGTTTTGCCGTTTTTCGCTCTCCCCAGGCTTCAAGGAACCTTCCTGAAGCCTGGGGAGGCCTAAAATGGCCTCCCCCGCCTTCTAGAAGGCAGACAGTCAGCTGGCCAGTGCACACATGCACTGGAGCTGACAGGGCAACGCTTTGCGTGTCCTCAGATATGGCTCCATATGGTGCCATAGGTTCGCCATCACTGTTCTAGGAGGTGGGTAAGTGCTAACTTCCTACACCATTAAATTAGGCCTTGATAGCATCACAGTATCTGTGTCAATATATTAATAAACATTTCAGTACTTCCCTTTGATAGGAACAGACATGTTTTTCTTGGTCTATGTTTACAAAGGCTGTCCTCAAAAAAGGAAATTTAGACCAAGCATCTTTAGAGCTATGTCATTTGAAGGAAATGGTCCTTTTAATTAAAAAAAAACCACAATATTATACTAGATAGAAATCTCTGCAGGTAGTGTACCCGTACAGGCTTGAATATTTCATATAATTTTTGTGTCTTGCTAAATCATGCTCCTGGATGCTGGGAAATTCCTTCTCAGCTGCCTCTTGATTATTTTGCCTCCTCTCAGCAGAATAAACAAAATGAGTTCTTTCCAAATGGAGAAAAACATGTTACCAAATGGAGAATTGCTAACACTACTAAAGAAAAGATATTATGCAGCTATTCCAACATGCTCTCCTTAATGGATTTCAATCATAAGAAAAAAGGATGAAATAAGTAGTGGAAAAACACAGGAGGATTAAAAATGGAAAACATCATTTGGAGCATTGCATTAAATTCCATTAACGAGTCAGTGGGTCTGCACATAAAAGCCTTGTCTAGAAGCACTCTTTCTTACAGGAACTATTAAGAAGATTTCTTCAATTACAAAAGAGTGATTGGTAGACATGCTGAAAGGCTTGTTGGTAAAGGATCTTTCACTGGCTTTTTAAGCATAGCAGGAAGTCCTTGTTTACAGACCATAACTGAGACGGGCAACTTGTTTGTTAAGTGCAATAGTCACTAAGTGAAACTGCAACTGTGTTTATGATCTTCCTTCAACTTCCCTTTGCTTTACGGACCTGCGAAGGTTATAAATACAAGGAGTGATTATAAAAGTGACTTTTTCATCACTGTTGTAACTGTGAATGGTCACTGTGCAAGGCAATCACTAAGCAAGAACTACTTATATTCAGAATATTTCAGTAGATGATAGTATGTTCTAATACTGGCATGAATAAAGGAATGTATAGATAATTGGGACAAAAAATCAGGCTTCTTCAGTGATGCCTTACATAATTAGCCAATATAGAGTGATAACCACAGGGACTTCCGAAAGATATCCTTATTGATAGTCAGAGCTAGAAACATAATCTTGAAAACTATAAATTTCCAGCCTTATTTTATAGTGAGTCAGTTAAGATAGAATCTCTTTGTAACATTTTCCTATATTTCCTATATCTGGGCTCTGTTGTCTGTTCTCACATAATCTGAATTCCTCCTTCCCATAGTCTCTCACAAGAAAATAACATTTACTTAAAATCATTTTGTATGTGTGTACAGGTTATGTGTAGCACAGCTTTGTTATTTATTTGTGTATTTATTTATTCATTCGGTTAACATCCCACCATTCCTCCGGGAACTCAGGGTAGCAAACCACTTCTTCAATCATTCCCCATAATAATACCTTTGTATTGTATTAAAGTAGATTGAGTTGACAGATAGTCACTATGAACTTTGATTGTTAAGGCTGGGTCTCCCCATTGAAATCACTTATTTTAATTAAGTTTATTTTATTTATGTATTTATTTATTTTAATTTGTCAAACATGTATTAGATAACATATAAGTATAAACATGATTATAAATATGTGAAATGGATAGAAATAAAAGAGATTAGGACAGGGATGGTAGGCATGCTGGTGCGCTTATGCACACCCATTAAATTGATAATCATTTCTCTTTTTGTCCTCTTGGGAGACAATGTTTAATGCAGAGGTGGGTTCCTAACGGTTTCGTCCGGTTCTACCAAACTGTTAGTAACTTGGCAGACCGGTTCGCTAGAACTGTTAACAACCCGGGCTTGCCATGCCCGCGAGCCAGTTCTTTTGGCAGTGCCTATCTTAGTTTTTTTAAGCATTGTGCATGTGTGTGGCACACAAAGCACATGTACAGCTGCAGCGCGCCCCTGAGCGAATTGGCAATAAGAAGATTCATAACCCACCTCTGGTTTAATCTATTATATTCTAAGTAAGTTATGGACCAAGTATGTTACTAAATATTCTTTCTAAACTTATATTTTAAAGTTCAAATTCAAGAAAACAGATGGGCAGTTCAAGTTATATAAAATCATTGAGAATGAGTTTAGGCAACAATAAGAGGAACAAAACTTTTCTGTTCTTGGAGAGACCTTGTAAATCTTTATGACATTTTGTTACTTCCCCAAGTCTAATGCATAGTAATTAAGAATACTCAAATAATGTTTGAGTGCAAGTTCTGTTGCAAATACACAATTTTTTAAAAATCTGACCTTTATTGATAGTATTTGAGATGTAAGGATATGCCCTCAGGTAACATACGGTAGTGGTAAGATTGGTTTTCATTTTTAGCATAAGCATTGTTACTTTCGTTGTAAAACAGATACTCAGGTTTGTTCAGTTCTTAAGAGCCTACTTTACTGATACGAAATTAGAATCCTTAGCTTTGGAGTGGTTTAGGTTTTGACAACTTGCAACATAAATTTATTATATATGGGCTACTGTATGTCTACGGAGATTCTCAGTCATCCAGGTCATGATTGTCCGAAAGGTGCTTTTTCAAAAGGCAGAAGCTTCTTGGAGGAAAAGCAAAACATCTTCAAGGATAAATAAAGAAAGTCCAGTTGCCTTTGGAAAAAGCACCTTTGGGATGGACTATGTAATTTGCAAATTATAGTTTGATGCACAATATGGCAGTGAGTTTGCATAGTAGTCTCAAGTCCTTTTTCGTTTGTTTTTGAGGCCTGTAATAAAGTCTTAATTTTGGTCTATAAAGTTCTACATGGGACCTTAGAGGAACACTTTTTGCCTCATAACTACTTCTGCTTTAAGGTTACTTGCAGTTGTCCTTCAATCTGTAATTTGGAAAGTAACTACAATGGACAGGTATTTATTGTTTATAGAAGCTCTTTGAGAAAGGTTAACCCGATACCTGCTCCTATCAGTTCTAGACCAAGATACATATTAAATGCCATATTAATTAACTTATTAATTTTTACTGTTAGTAATTGGTTGTTTTTCATTTTTAGAGACCTGTTTTAGCTTTCTTTTGTTATTGACTTTAATGCTAGCACTTCCTTTTATATTGGAGTCCATTATCTTTTATTGTTTTATTTTGTATTTTGTATGAGTCTTGAAGAATTCTGTTTTACAAAACGACACCATTATGAACAAAATGCATTCTAAATTATTGCATTCACTCTAGTTATTTTCTTTGGAACTTATTTTTCCATTTTTTTGCTGGCTATCTTTACATCAGCCATGCTCCTAACAGTTTATTAGTTATAATTCGCTCCATTTGGTTAGTTTCTTTTTCATTTCACATTCTACTGTATGGGTCTTTTTAGTAGTGGGTCTGCCAAATGGGACAACCAGGGATTATTCAGACATTCTTGTTTTTTCCTATATTTGCTGGCAGCGCTGTTTTTAATCTCCCCTTAACCAGAATTGCAATAGCTAGAATTGCAATAGGAAAGGGTTAGCCATCTGTAGAAGAGATGTAAACAAAAGATGGAGATTAGACTTCAGGGGAAGATTAGTTTGAAGGTTAGGGCTGCTTTAATTCAAACAAATGCAAACCTTAATCCCACCTCAAGATCTCAAGGGTCACACCCAGATTTAGGGAGTAAATCACAGATTGCCAGACACTTAACCCTTAAACCACTCCTCAGCTAGTCTTAGCACAAGACTTCCAGACAAGAATCAACAAGATTAGAAACGTTATTGCATGCAATAATGGAACTTCAAATACAAGACTTGATTATCCACTGTAGTGCATAAAGGTCAGAAATTTATATAGCTTTAGGGTTGCTTTTTCCTCCTTTCTCCTGAATTAACAGATTCCTACCAGGATGTTGAGAAGTAGTTGTGATATGTTTATGAAATGGTTGTCTGTACCCTAGAATGATTGGGTCCTGCCTTACCAACTTCAGTCCTGTCGATATCTAATTTCTCACTGCATGTAAACATCTCTTACTTAGACGTAGTTCTTGATTTATGACTATTGATTCAGTGACCGTTCATAATTATGGTGGCACTGAATGAAGAGACTTATGATCTGTGCCCAAAGTTACAACCGATGTAGCAAACCTGTGGTCATACGACCAAAATACATGCACTTGGCAGTTGAGTGATTGAACATAAGTCAAGGACTACGGGTACCTATACGCTTCTGATATTCTCAAGTGAGGAAAAGATGATGGAAGGTGTGACAGTAAACAAATGGGATGGCAGCTTTATATCCATTCATCCCATTTAAAGTGTTTAAAGAATAGCAGTTATTGTTGTATCTGTCAGTTATGAGTCTTAGATATTATAATTGATTTCCAGAATTGGATGGAGCAGAATTGTACAGTGATCATAGATATCAGTGTGGATAACAGATTGGAATGGTGAGTCTAAAGAAACTGGTTAAAATATTATTTTAAAAGGTCTGTTAAACTCAGGCCCATTAAAATAGCCAAGAATGAATAAAAAAGCAGAAAAATTACTCCTACTGTACATGCCAAGCAAAAGAAGCAAATAGAAATATTACAAAATGTATATCAATGTAATGTATACATCTATCTGTCTGTCTGTCTGTCTATCTATCTATCTTTCTATCTATCTATCTATCTATCTATCTATCTATCTATCTATCTATCTATCTATCTATCTAT
>JANHFT010000267.1:169596-179845 GCA_032467955.1 Pseudoxenodon macrops | reverse complement strand
TCTATCTATCTATCTATCTATCTATCTATCTATCTATCTATCTATCTATCTATCTATCTATCTATCATCTATGTAAATTACCATCTTTTACTAATGTGTAATGCCAGATTGTAGCTCAATCTAAAAAATTCCTGACAAAAGTGATTTAATATATTGAATGTAGAGAAGAACATTTTAAAAGCATATACGTTTTAATCTTAATATTTCCCTTCTCCATTTTGTTAGGACCACCGCTTTAATGACAAGATTGACAAACTGACAGGATACAAGACCAAGTCATTGCTCTGCATGCCTATAAGAAACAGCGAGGGTGAAATCATTGGAGTTGCACAAGTGATAAATAAAGCTCCTGGGGGTATTCCTTTTACTGATGATGATGAAAAAGTAAGCTTTTCTGCCCTTCTTGTTTGACAATATGGAAAAGATCTCATGCGTAGTTCTTCTCTCAAATGTGTATGCAAAGATGTATACTATGTATAGTAAAGTTTTATTTTTCTATAGGATATTATTAAGCATTGCATTATTTAATTTGAATTTTTCTGGAAACCTGATCATTCTTGGGGTAGGATGGCAGGTTTAACCACTTCAGTTTTTTGGTTTAAGTATTTTTTTACTGTTATGGATTGGTTTTCTGGTTAGTCTTATCTTTTTTTCTTGATTCTTATTTTATTTAATTTTCTTTCCTTGTAAACTACCCTATTGTGTAGCCTTAAAACTGGGATATTAAATTAGAATTAAATTATTTAATAACCAGTCGTTACGTCACTTATTTGTTGAAATTGTTCTATTCATTAATAATTTCAAATTCTTTATACACATAGATCAGATATAAATGATTATAATAAAATATGGTCCCCCATTATTGAACATATTTTGTAAAATTTTACATATATATATCTGTATCAGGCCTTCACATATACATTTTTATTATTTTCCTTTCTTTTTCCTTTTTCCATTATTTCCTTTTTCTTTTTTCTGTCCTGCTTATTTAAAGAAAGACAGCATTTACAAGCAGTCACTTAATAAACTGTTCTTCCAGAGAGATCTAAATTAGACAACAACCAACATACCTTTTGACTCTTACCTCCCAGATGATAAACCAGAGTAAGAGAAAACCATTTTCTGGGTGGAGATAGTAGTGACAACAGCAACCACAAATTAAGTAATTCCTTTTTATAATACATTTTAAAAAATAAAATAAAATTCAGGAGCAATTTTCAGTGGAATTTTAGAGGTATAGCCAGGTGTATCTAGATCAGTGGACTTCAAGGGTTCCAAACTATCTGTCCTGGATTTATCAGGACAGGAAAGGATGTCCAGGAAATGTTATTATTAAAAAAAGAGAAATGAAAAAGGATGCACATATAGAAATGAATCAGAAATGGAAATCTGGAGATATTTCTGTTTTAATGTTATATTTTGCTTGGATAGGAATATAATTTCTTAATGAACATCTTAATTAGTATCAGTAACCAGATTCCACTGAAAGTATCCATATGTTTATGATGACTAAAAACGTTTCCTGATAACACTGTTCTGTTCTATTTCTTTGCTCCCTTGAAATGAAAGCTTAATTTAGAACAAACCAGTGAAATTTGGATACACTAATTTCTTTGCACATGTTTCATTCTCCCTTTAGAGCATTTAAGACATAGTCTTATTGTTGTGGTAAGAGCATTACAATCATAAATATTTTTTAATTAAAAATATACACTTCAATAGCAAAATGTATGCATTTAGGTCTTACAGGAAACAGTAACAAATATTTAGCAGAATTGGATGAAGAGTTACTTAAAATCATTATGTTTTGAGCTCTCCCTCTGAAAAATAGGGAGAGGATATTGATTTTCCATTTTTAGCATGCCATAATAATTTGTAGTGTAATTATAACAATCTCAGATTGTAATGCAATCAGGTGTCCTCATTTTATTATTACCCATAATCTCTTTCCCCAAATTTTTTCAGTGATACTGGTGGATGAAATCATTAAGAACATTTTTTTCCAAATTTGCATCATGGTATTTTCAAGAGCTTCAGGGAATAAATAAGAACTAAGTATGGTTCTTTTTATGGCTTCCTATCACTGTGGTGGACCAGTTCAGCAGTGGAAATCATGCTGATACATAAAAGAAAAGCTGCAGTGGCAATGTGGGGATACCTTCAAAGTACCTAATGTGTTTTGCAATTATGTGCCTTAAAAGTGGAATTAATCAATTGATGGAAAACTAATGGACTTACTAAGCATAAACTTCACACATTTTTACAACAGAAAATCAGTATTTCCCTGGGTTATAAAATTGGAGTTTTGTTTGCTCTCTGTATGTGAACTGCTTCTTTATCAACATAATGGAAATATCGATTAATATTATTTCATGTGGCTAATGTTTAATGCATTTTTAAAAACTAAGTTTTTATGTATGAGTTTTGTCTTTATTTTTCCCTTTCGCTTATTTTTATTTTGTTTTAGATTTCCTATCTTTTAGAAGACCGATGCGATGCTATTCAAGAGGTGGATAGCTCATGGCTGGCTTAGTGGGTGGGAAAGTTAGTCGCTGGCTTATCAAACTTTCCATAGTGAGAATCAAAGTCTTATAAACATTCGTGCTCTTTTGCATACAAATCAGGAAAAGGTGAATAAACAAGTTGAGTAGAGAGAACATATTTATGTGTATTGGATGAATCAGTGCAGTTGCTTCAAGCCAGAACTATCAACTTCTGTGGTTATATTTTAATGCCAATACAGATTTCAGTTAGAATGATTATATGATGATATGTAACTATCCTGGTCTGAGCTCTGTATAGTTTGCCCCAGCTTTAGAGCTCTTGTAAGCTAGAATTGGCTTATTTCCTTACAAACCATATCTTTATTCCTGTCCTGATGTTATCACTAAGTCCCATTCATTTTAGGGGTAGGAATGCTAGGATGTTGGCTTATTACATTTAGGGACTCTCCTTTCTGTCATCCAAGTTAAATCATTGTTACTTTTACCACACATCTGCAAATGCCTCATCAGTTAAATCTGAGATTTCTAGGCCTTGGAGCTCATAAAATTCCTTCCATAGTAATCCAGGAAAGCAGTTTCCATCCTCATTCTGTCCAATTCCTGTATTTCTCTAATGAATCCCAATAAAACTCTTGAGATGCTGGATAACATTTGACAGGCAAAGTAGGAAGGGAGAAATGGCATAATCAGAATAACATCTCAAAGAGCAAATTAATTCTTTGGGCATGACATTAAAGACTTAACATAGGAAAATAGGATTGTAAAATGGAGGAGGAGAAGGAAGATATTGTTTTTAACCAGATTTTCTGCTATGTGGAAGGAATGAGCAAGAATATTTTAAAAAATTACATAAAACTTATTATGTAGAAATTTGTTCCGGTGGCGCAATAAAGCTGTCTCCAAAAAGTGAGAGCCAGTTTATTCTAGTGAATAAGACACTAGACTAGAAAGTATAAGACCATGAGTTCTAGTCCTGCCTTAGCCATGAAAGTCAGCTGGATGACCTTGGGCCAGTCACCCTCTCTTTCAACCCAGCCCACCTCACAGGATGTGGGGAAAATAAGAGACAGAAGATGTGATGGATATGTTGGCTGCCTTGAGTTAGTTATAAAAATAGTAGCAGGATACAAATAAATAAAGTCCTTTGAATGTTGGTAGTGCTAGAAACAAAACAAAAACATTGTAAAAAACAGTTCTGTTATATATTACCAGTGTTGAACCTGACTTGTAGAAAATAATTGATACAAATGAAAAAAGCATTGTAAAGAACTTTGTTCCCTAACAAAGTTAATATAAGTGGAGAAAATAAACTTCAGTCTTAGGTATTGTTGATTATGTCAACAATGATATAGCATTTTGAAAATGAAATTCCTGTTTAGAAACTAACATCTCTTTCAAGAGGAAATAGGAAATTTAGCGATGAGCTCTTTAGTTAAGAACACACGTAGATCACTGTATTTTCTCTGTGGGAATGGCCTTATGAGTTGTGATGTAATGGCACATAGTTTACTATGCTATGCCAAAGAAAATCTGTCTGAATAGTTTATGGTTTAGCTGATATCTGAAAAGAATTTTTACAAAATGCTAGAATAAATGCCTTTGCTTGCTTCAGTTTTCAACATTTACAAAATGGGTATATCAAGAATGTTGCCTCACCATATATGTTGCCTAGCTAGTTGGCTCTACCTGGCTTATCTCTGGGGTCAGAAGCTAAGCAGGGCTTAGCTTGAGGGCCGCATCAGGGTTGTGTTTGATCTTGGGGTGTGTAGCTAGCTGGACATCACAGCTCATGTCGGGGGCGTCTGTGATGGCCCAATCTGCCAGCAAAAATGAGCTCCCAAGCTCCATCTTCAGCTGCAACAGCCTCCTGCAACCCTCATGTTGTGTTCTGCCTAATCCCCTGCATCCTGTGCCCCGGAGGGGGAATTACTGTATCTACATTTGTATAGAATTGTGTGCCCGTCGCTGGTTGGTTAACTAGCGACGGAGGGTTATTAGCCAATAAGAAGTGTCTGCCTGCAAGCCAGGGGAATCCCATAAAAGAGGGTTCCCCAGGCCCAACAGGCAGTCCGGATTTTATCATGAGCTGAACTAATAAACAGAGCTGATTGTCACTGATGCCTCCAGTCTTCAATTACTGCGCGATCTAACACCTCACAAGCTCCACTTTTGGCTGTGACTGCCTTCTGCAACCCTCTGACCACAAAAACAGAGCTGCTCCCGAACTCCGTTTTTGCTGGCAGAGGCAGCGTGGGTCAGATCTTCACTGTTTCCAGGGCAGCCCCGCAGGCCAGATCCAGCCCCAGGCTTTGAGTTTGACACCCTTGATTTAGAGGGAATTCTGCCAGAGAATCCCAAACTGTAGACTTGGTTGGGAAGCTGGAAAAAAAAACATTTAAGAAGGCACTACTATTGCTGTATTTGGGAATTGGACTCAGGACACAGTCCCTACCTTTTTATAGCAAATGTTTAGGCAAAGATGTTTCTGGTTTTCTCTTTCTTGAGGAGAAAATTAAGACTTTAAAAAAAAAAAAAATTTCTTCTGATCACTGGTTTTTTTAAAGATCTATAACGTTTTTTATTCACTTTTCACATATTTCTTAACTGGCAAGGAACAAGAATAAAAGATAACACCCAAGAACAGTTTATTTTAGAATTCAGTTATATTTCCCATTTATTGCTAGATTACTCAAAGCTATAACCATTAACATATATATAATTTTTTCAGAACTAATAAAATATGACTCAACTCTATGTGAATTTAATATTATAATTTTATTGGTGATTTTTTTCAAGAAATAAAATTGACCATATTTTAATGTGCCAACTATCAAGTGATAAATTATCTGTGAATTCCCACTTTTGAGTATTATTGCTGGAGCTTTTTATTGGCTCCCTCAAAGACACACAATAATCACATTTCTTTTTGTTTTTTGTTTAGTTATTATTCTGAGTAATTCAAAAAAAAATATCATAAATTACAACTTCTCCAACATTTTGATATATGATTATGAGCTGTTTGTACTATTCTAATTGAAGTTAAATGCCAGCAATCTTCCATTGTATCTTTTGTATGGACGCTGATAGAATATACTGTAACTTCATTTTTTATATTCACTTTCCCTAAATCAACATGACAAGATTTGTTTAAAACTCCTGCAGGGGTCATCTAATTCTATATTCCAGTAATTGAGATTGTTCTTTTAGGTTGGGAACAATAATTGGTTAGTCATTTGTCAAAGGTAGTCTAACACCGAGATGCTGATTTTTTTATATCCTTCCTATTAAAAAGAAATTAAGATGGATTCATTTGAGGAAAGACAGATGGCAACCTATTTGTAATTCAATCTCCACTGTGTACTGCCTTCTTATTATAGAAGCTACGGACTCTGCCAATTGACTCCAAGGCTTCAGTTGTGTTGACTGATCTTGTTTATAGAATTCTTAATATACCATTAAAGATATTGGACTAGATTCCTCTATCAGTGCTACATGTTTATTTTTCCTCAAGCCAAACAGATTTTGCAAACATTCTGTTTATGTTATTCTATTTTTATAAACATTTTGAGGAAACTTGACTTGTGGATCCATCTACTTTTTATTTGTGTTTGAGCCATATCCACTGTCTTCTTGGATCAAAGGGTCCCAAGATTGCCACTTGATAACATAATTTTAGAAACTCCACATCCTTCTTATTTCTGGGGTATACTGGTAGCCCTTATTTAACAAACACACAGTTAGGACCAGCAACTCCCTCATTAAGTGATGTTAAATGAAATTCCACATGCCATGCAAGACGTAGGATGTCAGTTCCACTACTGCCATTAAGAGAATCATCCACACACATCACGTGACTGCAATTTGTGACTTATGCTGACTTCTGTATTGACTTTGCTTTTCAGAAACCAGCTGTGAAGCTCGCAAATGGTGATCACGTGACAGTCGTGACATTGCAACCATCATAAATGCATGCTAGCTGCAAAGTGCCAGAATGGCAATCAAGTGATTGTTGGCATACTATGACTGTTATAAGTTCAAGGGCTGGTTCTAAAGCTACTGTTTCAATGCTGCCATACACTTGAATAATCACTAAACAGGGCAGTAATTAACCAAGGCTTACCTGTGTTTCCATAAACTTTTCCCATTAACTCTTAATTTTTTACATTGAAACTCTTTGTTTTAAAAGTGTTAATATTTCATCTGGGACTTATTCTGGAAGAGTTTGAAAAACAGGCCAACTAAAACAAATGCTAACTATTTTCTTTACATTTCCCCCCAAATTCTGAAATGGGTTTTCAGTTGTAAATTATATAACACATTATATAAAATTATACAATTAAAATGCCAATAATGAGTAAAGGAAATATCAAAATTTCTGATCTGAAATGTGCACTGGCATAATCTCTAACTGGATTGATTCAGATATGTTTTTGGAACCCAAATATATATTTTTGCTTTGCCTACCCTAATAACACAGGGTTTGATAGAAATTTTCTGTCTCACCTGTGGTTAACTTGTGATAGATTAAATTAGCAGAAAAAATCTTTTAATATAGTGTTCAGTAAGCAGTCTTTGTTGTGCAGTGTATCTACGGTAGTTAAATCAGTATTTTCTCTAATTCTCAGATTTTTTCTTCTCTTTTTTTCTTGAACATTAGTCAAGTCCAGTCTAATGTCTATAATATCTTTTTGCATTTTTCCAGTATCAAGGAAATTCCACTGTGTGTTTTACTTGAGCAGATGATTCTTTTAGCTGTTTATTGGCTTGTTCCAATGTACCTCCCATATTCTCTTGGATTGCATTAGCTATTTCATTCTATATTACCTTCAGATCTTGTTTTAGTTGCTCAAAACATTGATTGAACAGTGCTCAGTTTTCTTCTGCTATGTGGAACTATATCCTCTTCTTCCATTTCTTATTCGTTGATTGACTGGGGTGTTTCTGCCTTTTGGGGAATCACCTTTCTTAAACATGTTTTATTAGTAATCTTGCCAATTAGATATCATTTTTATGTGTGCATGTGGCTCTGAGTCTGTGATTCCTGGCAACTACCTGGACTAGTCCCTGCTGTTTTCTTGGCAAGGTTTTCAGAGATGGCTTGTCATTAGTCCCTTCCTAGGGATGAGAGAGAATGACTGGCCAAGGTCGACCAGCTGGCTTTGTGCATATGGGAGGACTAGAACTCACTGTCTCCCAGTTTGTAGCCTGATGCCTTAGCCATTATACCAAACTGGCTCCCTAATAGTCAAATACAGAAACTTAACTTATCATAACTTATAAAGGTCTGGAAGATATCAATTTGTTCAATACACCATCTTTACTGGTGGCTAGCCACACACCCTTGTCCTCCTTCTTTTATAAGTGATTGTTTTATATTCTTACAGATTAAAAATCTCTTCTTGAGATCATTCTTGAATAACTAAAATGCTTTGAATTCATTAAATATAACAAAAACGATATGACAGTCTAAAAAGCAACTGTGTATAGATCAGCCATCTCCAATACAATAGCAGTAGCACTTACATTTGTATATTATTCCACAGTGCTTTGCAGCGCTCTCTGAGCAGTTTACAATGTCAGCATATTGTCCCCAACAATCTGGGTCCTCTTTTTACTGACCTCAAAAAGATAGAAGGCTGAGTTGAACCAGTCAGGATTGAACTCTTGGCAGTGGGCAGAATTAGCCTACAATGTTGCATTCTAACATCCGCGCCATCACAGCTTCTATGTATAGTTATGTATAGTAAATATATATTTGGCCTAATATCACATAAAATGTAGAGCTTTGTTCTGCTCCATCACCACAGCTCATGGATACAGTTAATCACAAATATTTTGAAGAGGGGTGCATTCAAAATAAGACATTAATGTAATACTTACAAATTCCACTGGCTTCTAATTATGTAAGAATATTTTATCATTGGCAGCCAGTGGGGGACATGGGGGAAAAAACTTTTAGAAAGCAAATGACAGTAACTTAAAACTGGGATCAATATTCCAAAAAACTTAAGTTGTTTGGAGACTTTGGTTAAAGAAGGAAAATGACAAATGAATATGATTTAACAGAAAATACATGGCTGCTTGTAAAATTATGTGGCGGTTTTCTCTGTCCCTTAGTGAACCTGAGCAGGATTAAGGTAACATAATACTGTTTTGATATTGGTTTATCACTAGCATATATCAAATAGAGTGAGGAAGATTAAACTTTTGTTGTAATGGTGACAATGCATCTCTTGTACATCTGGTTTCAGACTGACCTAAGGAATTTCATTGCAGTGTTAATATGGCTATTTTAACTGGAATATTTTAATTCTAGTTATACCTTATATTTTATCTAATCTAGCATGTATTAAGAAGACCAAAAAAAATGGAATGGATTCTAGAATATTGTCCTTAAACGTTCTTTATTGGCAATTAACTTTGAAAGCTACATTTCCATTGCATAAAGTGTATTTCTTGTTGACAAATTAACATAATTGGTCTGTTTTGCTGATACTTTAATTTTAACAACCTTTTTTTAAGTGGCCTTTATAAACTAGTTTTCCTTGACTGTCATCCTTGCAATGGATAAATAGGGGGGGAAATAAGACCAGATACATTAGCTTTGCACTGCAATTTAGTCAACTAGAATAAAACTATTGTCTAGCTAGTTTGCCAATTTATGAAGTTCACTCCACTCCTTGGCATAAAAATGAAAGCCAATTAAACTCCCTATGATATTTTCTTCCCATGCAGCCATTTCTTGGCATTATGTTTATTGCTGCAGTCATAATAATTTTAACGCTTTAACGTGTTTGGGGAATATCAAAGATAAGTGTGTGCCATTGTTTACAGCCACATATGGTAATTAAAAATAACAATATATTGCATAGTTTACAACTATAAAGATAATTAATGTTATACTCTAAAACAGCCTGTGCCTCTCGTTTCTATTGATACATTCAGAAGATTGTTAAATATAATTGGAATAAGGTTTTATAATAGAAATATAATAGAAATGCCTTACCATATTACCAATTCTATTTCAAACCATATTTCTGTTTGAATTGGCTTTATCATCAAAGCAAATAGAAATATATGTTAGTGTACACTAAAATATGACAATTGTTTTGAATCTATATCATAAATCATCATATTATAAAAAAGATGTTGAGACTCTGGAAAGAGTGCAGAAAAGAACAACAAGGTTGATTAGGGAAGTAGAGGCTCTCTAATTCCATATGAAGAATGGTTGCAGGAATTGGTTATGTCTAGTCTAGTGAAAAGAAGTACTAAAGGTGACATGATAGCAGTATTCCAATATTTGAGGGGATGCCACAAAGAAGAGGGGGTCAACCTATTTTCCAAGTACCAAAAGACAAGACAAAAAACAATAGATGGAACAAGGAGAGAAGCAACCAAAAGCTAAGGAGGAATTTCCTAACAGTGAGAACAATTAACCAGTGGAGTAGCTTGCTTTCAGAAATTGTGGATGTTCCATCACTAGAGGCTTTTAAGAAGAGATTGGACAGCCACTTGTCTGGAATGATATAGGATCTCCAGCTTGAGCAGGATGTTGGACTAGAAGACCTCAAAGTCCCTTCCAACTCAGTTATTCTGTTATTTTCAACTTATGTATTCAGTGTTTTTGAAGTTTGGGAAAAATCAAACAGTTAATTCCTTACTTCTTACCAGGGGTGAAATCTAAAAAATTTCCCTACCGGTTCTGTGGGTGTGGCTTATTTTGTGGGCGTGGCTTGGAGGTC
>JANHFT010000267.1:69554-90364 GCA_032467955.1 Pseudoxenodon macrops | reverse complement strand
TTTTCATTAAACTAGACATACCCAGTTCCTGCAACCGTTCTTCATATGTTTTAGCCTCCAGTCCCCTAATCATCTTTATTGCTCTTCTTTACACTCTTTAGAGTCTCCACATCTTTTTAAAATCGTGGCGACCACAACTGAATGCAGTATTCCAAGTGTGGCATTACCAAGACATTATAAAGTGGTATTAATACTTCACGTGATTTTGATTCTATCCATCTGTTTATGCAGCATAGAACTGTGTTGGCTTTTTTGGCAGCTGCTGCACATTGCTGGTTCATATTTAAATGGTTCATATTTAAATGGTTGTCCACTAGTACTCCAAGATTTGCTTAGGTAATAGTTCTTGTTTGTCCCTACAACAGCAACTCTGTGACCTAGGTTAGCCTGAAACAGAACTGGCCCGAAGTTCCTCATTGAGCTTCCATGGTTAGGAGTAGTCCAGGGGTGGGTTCTAACTTACCTCGCTGCTGGTTCACTGCTTCCCGCGCCACGTAGGTGCATCGCGTGGGTGCGTGCGCGCCTTAACGTGCACATGCATAGTAGAAACCCAAAAAAAAATTCCCTCCCCAAAAAAGGCCGAAAACAAGATGGCGATGCATGCATAGTGCTGGAAACACCTTCTGCGCATGCGCAGAAGAAAAAACCCTGGAAAAATTCAACACCCCCCCAAAAAAATTTCAAAAAAAGAGATGGGGGCTCCCATGGAGCAGAACTGGCTCTGTGACATCACCAGCGGCCTACTACCTACTCGGTAGAATTGGTCCAAACTGGTAGGAACCCACCTCTGGAGTAGTCCCTTTGCTCCTACACCAACATTTTAACTATTGTACTATGTCAAGTCCCCCTTACTGTTTTCTTAGGTGTAATCAAGCACACTAGTTAGGCCTACCAGATGTAAAATCTATTATTTAATATAATATATTATTTGTATTCTATTATTTTTCAGAAGGTGTCTATGATGATGGTTGAAATATTTGGGAATGCTTCCTTATCTTTTAGGGTTCCTCTTAAGGGAGTAAAGCATAAAACAAAGACCTGATCATGGATGGAATCTAGGAACATTTTCTTATTGTCCCAGTGCTGAAGATAGAGAAAATTCCTTAAAATAACCCAAGGTAGAATTCAGTGATACAAAAAAGTGAAATATTCTAAAATGGAATCCCCATTTTCTGCTGCTGTGTTAAATGGCACTGCGTACAGCACAGAAAGGGGTTAGCAGCAGAAGGCAATTTTTTCCCTTTTTCCTGCAGTGAGCAGCCTGCACTGAATTAAATATGTATGTAAGAAACAGGGAGAAGGAAGCAAAAAACAACTCCTATCTCAAAACCCTTCAATCTCATCACAAATTTCTATCCTGATAAACATTGACTCAGCCTTCAAATTGATAAATGATGAAGAAATTATCACACAGGAGTTAAAATGGCATGACTTGGGAGAGTGCATAACATTTCAGAAAAGAAATGAATGAGGTGAAAAAAGAGGCAGTTTTTCCACAGATTTAAAGGAAGAACTAGAAGTTCCTGGATCAGTAATGTGCTTTCAGAACAGAATTGGTAATATACTGCCATCTCAGAGAGACTGAAATGTAAAGAGAGAGTCAAAGTAGAATTTAAGGAAACGATCTGAAAAGCTGAAAAATGTGTTCGGAAAAATGGCCCGTATGTAAAACAAAGAAGGGAAAAATTCACTGCAAATCTGAAAGAGAAGATTAATGGATAATTTAACAGCCACTTGGATTTCAAGAAAGACAAAGAGCAAAGAGCATTGCATCAGAAAAGGGCTAGAAATGATGATGGATAGCATGCTCCCTGTAAGTGTTGAGCAAGCCAGAATCACCTTGCGTCTGGCTGGCAAATTCCCAGCAGAGGATAAATCTAAAGAACTGGGGATAAGAGACTGATATGGACTGAAGAGATTTCTAAAGATCTATTTAAGAGCCAGGCAGCAAGTATTGATTGCTGCGTGGAACAAATATCATAAATAAATGGGTGGAGTCATGTCAGAGGCTGTTCAACTCTATGATAATCAGGGAAACTTGCAGAGGAGATGAAAATTGAAATCCTGCAGCTGTGTCTTGCTTAAACTATTTCTGAGATGTATTATTCTGAGGTAATTTTGTTAAAATAATTGTAGATTTCAATATACAAGATTATTTATGAATATTTAAATGATTTTGCCTTATTTTTTTAGACAAAAGAGTGACTCACAAAAATCATTAGAAAAAGATATCATGGTCAGGAATGCGGCTGCCTAACTATGCTAGTGGGAAAAGGTTTAAATTTATGTAAATATGCATTTAAGAAAGGTTATGTTCTTTTGATATACACTTACATACATTTAAAAGTTTAAATGTAAATAGATCCAGAATGCTGCAGCACATTACTGACTGAAATGATTATTGGAGAAAGTAAATTCCCCATTATAACAGCTTTTTGGAAAATGTATATATTTCTGGGCACCATATAAAATGCTAGCTGTGATTTGCAAAGTACTGTGTGATTTGGGAATCAGTCAAGAGCACATTCTCCTCTATTAGCTTGCCTAGATCTCAAAGTCCTTGAGAGGTCTTTCCTGCCCACCATCAGTAAAAACCATTTAATGACACATAACTCCTTGCTAGAATAGGTCATGCTCCATCTGTCTTTGATCTCTTTCTGCCACATTTCAAAAGCGTGTTATTTAAATGGGCTTTTGTTACTTGAGTTTTAATCCGTTTATTGAAATAGGTTTCAAGAAATAAAGGCTGATTATTTTTTATTTTAATTACGTATCTTTCAACTTTGCTTTTAAATAATCATTTGGTGCTTGTTGCTAGTTTCCTCGAGCATGGTTTATAGTGGAAAATCAAAATGTATTTTTAATGAGTAAATAAATAATTTGCATATTCCATTCTTCCACCAGAATTTTCTCCTGAAGCATCTTTAGTGACCTTCAAAGAAAGCTTTGGAAATACTTCAGTTAAAGTCCTCCTGTCATGTGTGAAAGATCAGGACCACACATGAAGTTCCAATTAAACTGATGTATTAGTAATCATGCTTATGCACAAGAATCTACTCAACAAACAGTAGCCACTATCTTGATGCTAAATAAGGGTCAATGGAATTCAAGAGGGGTTGGATTTAGTCTGTTTGTGACTACATAGGGACTCTAGGCTAATTTCTCTTTTGACACCACCCCCAGATTCTGCTGCTCCTGCACTTCCTAAGCAATTTGGAATATGTGAAATTGTGAATATTAATTAAAGATAGGGATCACAGCCTCAGCCCCATCCACTCCATTTTCCAAGTGCTAATCTTAAGAAGAGTTACAAACATATAGCCAGATGTGTACAATTTGAAATCCTAATAAAGTAAATCCCAATGAAGTCGATCCAATGATGTGGAGAACAAACTGAGAATATCAGTTGTTACCAGGACATGGGGAATTAAAGAACAGAATTCAGTGTAGTGCTTAGGTGTGAGCAATATCTTCTATGTGTGGTCCTGAAAAGTTTCAGCTTCTTTATTCTACTCACTTTCAAAGAAATAGTTTAATCAACAAAACACAATATTATTAATACTCTTTTGATTTCTGTGGAACTTTCACATGCTAATATCTGTTGCCTCTTTAAAGTTTTTCTTGTCCAAGTTCCTTCTTGATGAGATTTTTGAATAGTAGTAAATTAACTCATTTTGAAGAAAATTAAGTAAAATTCACAGAGTACATCTGTTACTACCGGTATTATAATAGTATAGATAGTCACTTAATGTACATAAACAATATATTTCTCTATAAATCATAGAATAACAAAACCCAATAAATGGTTATCCAGTGGAAAGGCTTGCCTTCAGACGTTGTGGGTATTCCAACACTGGAGGCTTTTAAGAAGAGATTGGACAGTCATTTGTCTGAAATGTTTTAGGATCTCCTGCTTCAGGAGGGGTTGGACTAGAAGACCAACTCTGTTATTTTGTTAAATTCTGTTAAGTGCCGCAATCAAATGTTTTGGGCAGTCTTCAACATCTTCTAGAACTGTGATGGTAAACCTATAGCATGCGTGCCAGAGGTGGCATGCAGAGCCCTCTCTATGGGCACATGCGCCATCGCCAGCTGCTCTTCTGGTTTCCGGTGCTCCGGCGCACACATGCACATGCACATACATTCTAGTTTGGGCACTTGATGTTGAAAAGGTTCGCCATCACTGTTCTAGAAGGTGGCTATGATATGGGCAGATCTATTGAAAATGGCTGCACAGTTGAGAAGATTTGGGGAGGCTTTCAAAATCTAACTAACTAACTGATCTAACAGTTAGGAGAGGTAAGATTACCTCTTTACTCTTGTAAAGAGGTAATCTCACCACAATGAAATAATCCTTCTGAGCATTGCCTCTTAAATTCCTGAAAATGGAGAACAGTCAGATGCTTTTCTCTGTAGGATTGATCTCTGTAGGTTCTTGCTGATCTTTACGGTCTTGTAGATTATTATATAGTACAGGAAGAATTAAAATTGCTAAAGGTGTATAAGATACTTTGTGCACAAACTTTATCATATATATAACTAAATAATATACAAATATTGCAGGAAAAGTCCAAGAGTCAAAGCAGTACTTAATTTTGTATGCATGCTAGAAAAAATGCCTTGTTAATAATAATTTCCCTTATGCTTTCCAAATGATAGTCAGCAGGAATAAATTTGAAAAATTGCAATGTTATATTGTATTCTTAAAAAACCGTTGGTGTAACATTTCCAGTAACGTCTATTACATATTAGATTTTGGAGACTAAGCCAGACCAAAACTTTTTAAGTTTTTTATTTAAATAACTGTTTAAAGAGAATAAATAGGATAGAAAAAGTCTCGGCAAAGGACTTCTTTATAACTGGCAGAACAGGGCATGATATGTGTTGAGTGAAGTGTTAAAGGGTACAAGGTC
Source organism: Pseudoxenodon macrops (assembly GCA_032467955.1). Taxonomy (NCBI): domain Eukaryota; kingdom Metazoa; phylum Chordata; class Lepidosauria; order Squamata; family Pseudoxenodontidae; genus Pseudoxenodon; species Pseudoxenodon macrops. Next base: position 85,451 of record JANHFT010000267.1, on the reverse strand, counting down.
ACAGCTGTACCAAAGTCAAAAGATTTAAGTGGCCCAGTAAATAAATTGGTAAATTGATTTAAATGTGAAAAGGTGCTACAGAAGTAATTTAATAAATGTCAAAGGAATCTGCAGGGAGGAGAGAAATGTGGTGCTTTTGAGATAATTTCCCAGACGTTTCATAAAAAGGAGTTGATTGCAGTGATTTAGTAAACACCCCCACACCAAAAAAAAATAGTAATCAAAAGTTTTTAAGAATTATATCTCAGGCTGTGTATTTTGTATCTAGAATACCCGAGATTAATGCTTTAGTACCCAAATTATTTTTAAAGGCTAATTTCTAAAAAATGTAGAGTAGAATGCTTAATTAAAACACGCAAATAGAGTTTAAATATCAAAAGAGCCTCTGAATAAGGACATTTTATGCCTTGCACATAAAATCTACCCTTTTGAGGTATTTCTAACCCAAATGCCATCTGATTCAAGTGTATATCAAATGGTGGTATTTTAATAATGTTACATCATTATCTTACCACTGTTCTATACGATTAATTTCTTGTAGTGTACTTATAACTGAAAATCAACTATCTCCTTAATTTTTTTGAATTCACTTTTAATAGTCAAGAGCAATAATGATGTTGGGTTAACTAACCATTATATCTTACAATTATAATCGATATACAAATACAGAAGCTAATATGCTAATTAATTAAATAAAAGCATATAAACTACTAAAGTAGTTACTTTACTGCTTTAGTAAGCTATATTTAGAAAGAATGTCACAATAGATAAAAGCCAAGTTTTATAGTACAACCACATTTTTTCATAGACAATATGAATTTCCCATTGGTTTCCTCTTTAAATTGTGATATCTCACAATTTGTTTCAGAATATTTCGGCATCTCATAGTACCAGTAACAGGTTTTGTTGGTGTGCAGAAAGCTATCTCATTAGTAGAATATCATCTAGTTTTTCTCAACCTCGTCAACTTTAAGATTGTTGGGCTTTAACTCCCAGAATTTCCCAGCTAACATGCTTGATAATGTTGACAAACACTGATTTAGACTAAGAAGCCCATCCTTTCTAATTTCCTAAACTATTTCCTATTCCTTATTTACTTGATAGGAGTCACATGCCTAACTGCTAATACAACCCTTCCAACATTGTAGGTCATTTTGAATGTAAAAGTAAAAATAACACAGTTGGGAAATTTTTCAGAGGAAGCAAAACCCACCAGTGCCTCTTAATTTCATAGGGCTATGCAAAATATTTCAAAGAGGCAATTTCCAAAGTCCCTGAAGTCTCAAAAGTGTCCAGAAGACTTAGCATATCTACTTCAAAAAATGTCTCTTTATCTCTGCATGTATATTCACACACTGATTATTTTGTGTATTTACACATAACTGGAGACAAGTGGGGAAAGTCTTTGAAAAAAACCATGCTGAGGCATTAGACCTACTTTTGTCACGTCATGTAATAATAGGGCAGCCCGTAGACCCAAGTTCTTTGCAGCCCCATATGATTCTGAGATTTGGTGGTTGAAATTTGACAGGACATTGCCTAAACATTGGCAGTGCAGTTATAGAATTTTTTAAAAAACTAACAATGGGCATGAAAATATAGGCCATGTGTCAGGTTTACACGCTCCCAAACTCATCCTTACAAAACACCCAAATTGCTAAACATACTTCAGCCCTGCCACTTAAAGTAACATTTTGTTACTAGGCTTCTGTAGCCTACCAGTCAGCTAGGGAGTTACTCCATGGCCAAATAGAACATGTTGCCATCCTCATTTTTTACAATTATTAGAATAAGACTAAGGCTAGGGAGTCCTTGGACAAATATCTAATTGGCTTCACGGTTGGACCATCTTTGGCTAATTGCTCTCACATAACTTATCTCGCCATTTTTGTTAGAATAAAGTGGAAAAACTCTGTATTCTATTGAAGCCCTCAGTCTCAAGATGTGATAAGAGACTAACTGCTTGTGTTAGATAAGACATTTTTAATGGTTTCTTTATGTCATCTTTCACCAGGACATATTAGCTATGTCCCCGTCTCCTTCAGAATTTCTTTTAATGTTTTAGAATATGTTGTGCAACAATGCCCTCCATTAAACGCTGTAGAAGAGATGGAGTCTGTGAGCAAACCAAACCAAGCAAATATTCCATTTTATCTGAACTGGAACCAGCATCTTAACTAATAATTTCACAATTGCTTCTTTTGTGCTTTCTCTTCAGGCCCTACTGAAAGTGAATGGAAAACTGAAGCCTATGCTGGACTCTGTGGTGGTCAACAGAAAAAAATGGGAGGAATTGCACCAGAAAAGATTGCTTTCCCAGACAACATCCAATTTAGCCATGTCTCCGGAGAGCATAAAATAAGTCTACATCTGTTTCCTGTTCCTAGGATAAGAAAGTCAAAAGAATGCTTAATGTTTCATCTCACAGTATTTAATTAATAATATAAGGCAGGCAGGAACATATGTAATGTCAGTGAAAACACTCTGGCTGGCCAGGCCTTAGCATTTCCTACAGGCCAAGACTTGTTCTGAGGGGAGAATCTACAGGGAGACAGTTGGATTCTTGCTGTAATCTGGAAAGCTTGGCTGAGTCTGGATCTTGTCAGCTTCTTTCAGCAACTCTAAGAAAATTGGCAAATATGGTCACAAAGGATTCATATAAATGGAACTCTTGGTTCAGTAAAATTAATAAAAGTGAGCTGTGGCTGATTTTAAAGAAAATACTGAAGCATTTTCAAGAGACTCTGAAAAAAGGGAGAATTTTTGTAAAAATATTTTGAGATTGCACCTTTCCAGCTTTTATTAGTATGAATGGTTATTCCTGCGCTTGTGAAATTTGTCTTTTTACCCCTTTTATGTTTTATTTGGTTTATTTAGAGAAGCCTGCTTTATATTCTGAAGAAATATGTTTTTTACAACAAGCCTCATCGGATTCAACAGGGCTTTTAGAATTGTCTCTCTTTGCTGTATTTAAGGGAGGGGAAATGAACTTTATTACATTTAAAAAGACAAACTTGCTCTGGCTTCCTTGATTTCATATTAGCAACCCAATTTGAATTGCTCTGCAGGCAGAAGCTTATATAAAGGTAAAATTCTGCATGATTCTTTTAGAATTCTGTAATAATTTCATTTTTAAAGCTGCTTTGCACATCTAAGAAGAGAATCAGTGGTATAACAAGAAAACTAACAAAAACAAAACCTTGCCTTGGGTAGAGAACTTGCACTATAGGATATGAACGTAGCTTTCTAGTACATTTTCAGAAAATTATTATTTTTAAGTCTGATATGACACTAGGTGATAATATGAAAAGAGCAATGACTACCTCTGCTTTTTCTAGCTATTTTCTTACACATGTTAATCTGTTTTAGCTAACAGAAATTAAGCCACCATTGCATGTGCTTCAATTATTATTATTATTTTGCATGTTGGCAATTCTTGATTTATAAAATATCCAGAGATGTCTGCAGTTGAAATGAACTCACTTTTGTTAATGAAACATCAAATTTATTTCAGCACTGGCATGACAAGTTACTGGATTTCTGTTCCCTAATGAGGTGTGGAATTACATCTATATTCCATTCTCATTGCCAGTGTGGTCTATAGATAAATTGTGCTTGCCCCAGGAAGGATGTTGTACACATGTCCAATCACAATCCAGTCAACACTTACTGAAAAGGTTTGTGAGCTGAAAACACCTAAGTCCAAACAATTTGCATGCCTAACATGACAGCCTTTGTCATATGAATTGGCATGTAGTTAGGATTATACTCTGGGTTGCTGGCATTTCCCAAAGTGCAGGAACAAAGGGTCTGTGGAAGATGGCTGGCTATAATTTCTGCTACCCTATTAAACCCCTGCCAAAGATCATTTGGAAGTAAAAGATCTCTAGCTACTCAGAAGAATCCTTACAGAAGAAGGTGTTTGTAAAAGCAATATTATTGCATCCCTTCCCTTTTAGAACTTGCAGAATTTAGATCGCACAAAAGACTGAACTTCTAAAGGAAAGAAAGTGGAAAAATATAATGCTATCAGAAATCAGGCAAAGTGCCTGGGTTAAATCAATTTATGAGTTGAAACAATAATGAATCAAAGCATAATAGAGAATCAGAATTGTATATAATTCTTTAACAGAAAAAAATCATGATCGGGATGAGACAAAGCACTTTCCTGAATTTACAGGAATAATTTTAAGGCAGAAGACAGAACTCCCATCTCTGCATTTGCTGTACAACTGAATCACTTGGTTTGAGGTTGGTAGGAGCTTGATAGTGAAAGCTGAGGTGTTTTGAGGGATCCTTTTATCATTTCCTTGTATCTGAAAGACTTCCCATTCAATATCCAGCAGATTCTGAATGTCATCTGAGAGGTGCATCGAGTGTGAAAAGGAGGGGATTTACCTCAGCAGTAAAATGCAACAGTAGCATTTTATTATTTAACAGAAATACGTGGCCCAATATAATTATTTTAGGGGACATATTCAAGGGCACTAAGGTGTGATCATTTACCTAATTTCAGCAGTGCAAATGAGCGACCTCTGTTAGGGTAGCCAAACCTCTGGCTCTGCCAAGCCCTGCTACAAGATGGGAAACCCAAAACCTTCCATAAATTGTAAGATACAACCACCATGGCCTTGCTGATTGAGCTGTGGTCCAAACACCCAAAGGACACCACATTGCTTAGCATGTAAAATGTGGCAAGGCTCTCCAACATTTTTCAAGGGTAGAAAAAAGAAGCGGATGTCCCTGAGAGTTGGATGGAAAAACATTTGACTCGATATTCTTTCACTATGGTTTAGGACTTCCAACCTTGAACATTTCATAGATAGACAGGAAGGAAATGGTTCTGCAAAGGTTCTTTTTCATTTCCTCTCTCAGGAAACACAGTATAGTTAGGGAAGGGTAATCTCTATCTATGCCTTTTCTTTTAATTCAAAATTTAATTCAAATCACACTGCTAACGGCTTAATTACACCAATGTTCTCTTCTCCTCTTTCTCTCCATTCATATCTCATTTCATAATTCCTGGAAGTTCATTAAATGCTTGTCAAGCTTCTGAGGGAATTTTAAAACATTGTTTTTTCTTAATACTGGCAAACTTTATTGAGTTTCTCAGAGTGAATAGAAATGAAGTATTTTAGCCTAAATTAAATATATTGTTGTAATGGGATTTTTGCAATTATACCCATCAAGATTTAGGCAGGAAACCATTTAAATGCTGTGAATCCCTCACTAATTTGCTAAGGAAAAGTACAAGCAAGAGATCCGATGGCTGTTTACAGGAGTTACATCTCAAAAGGATAAAGGGAAATATTTTCCTTAACCTTGTATAAATTACAGTGCAGATCTACGGTATTGAACGATAATGTGTAGGTAAAACACTGAGGATAGATGTTAGTGAAGCCTGTCAGTGTTTACTTTTTTAACTAAAATGAAAGCATTCACCAAAATAGAATCTGTCACAATGCAAAAGGACTTCCAGTGTGAAATGTTTTCAAATATTTCTTGGTTCCAAACATGCATACAAAAAAATATTTGGAAAATATGCCTTTCCCAACCCTATCAGGAAACTATACACAAGTATACATATATATACATATGAAACTGCATAAAGAAATAGGGATTCTCATTTTTTTTAAAAACTATAAAACACATGAAATTAAAGGAACATACTAAGAAATGTTTGTGTTAATACCGGCCTAGCCCAGATGTGGATTGAACTATATATATACAATGGAGGGAATTTCCTTTGGCATAAACAGAGCAGATGGAATAATTTGCCTTTAAAATATGTTATACATCTGCTATACATTTGTTACTTTTCAGTTAAGTAAAGCTGGTATAATCATGAAAAAGGGGCTTCTCTCAGACTCGAAATCTTAGTAATCTTGGCACTTTGAATGCCGCAAATGCATGCTGAGCTGTATTATACGTATTTATTAAATTTAGAATTTCTGAGTCATAAAACTACCTGACTCAAATAAATGCAAGATTGTCTTGAAAAACACTTCAAATAGAATATAATTGTAATGGAAAAACTAGTTTTCCCCTTTATAGGGAATTAAGTAGCAGGTACTCTAGATATCTGCCATCTTCTACATAATTATCTTAAGCACAAGATTCAGAAAGCAGATTATCTATTATATCACCCATTTTGAAATTGTAGTAGCATTTTGTATTTCTAGGAACACATGACAAACCATCTGAATCCTGAGTATAATCTAATCTGATATCTACAACCCTTTATCATATTAATGACATATGTGGATCCCATAACTAGATCTGATCCATTTTAAAAAGCTTTCTCCCAACCCTAATATTAGTACTATTCACTGTGATGAATTCTTCTGGAGAAGTTGAAAGCTTTTCCGTTCTGTGACATTTTCAGTCAGTTATAATGCAAATGTTACCCCACTCTTAACATTTTAGAGGAACATGCTACTTGAACAAAATACAAGATGATGGAACTTCTTAATTCTTTTTCCAGAGGGAATAGGATATGTAAGGAAAGGGAAGATCTATGTTATTCTCTAAAATAAATACTTGTAATCTTTTAACCTGTTTCTGTTATTCCTCTACCACTTTTCTCTCTTTTTTCCTCAGTAATAAATAAAAAGGTGGGATGGCATACTTGGAATTTGTCTGAGACTTATTTATGTAATATGTGCTTTATGGCAAAAGACAGATACCATGATTGACTGGGGGTTGCTGGCAGCTCCATAAAGCTTTCCTGAATTTTGATACGATGCACTGCGAAGTGTGACATAATTTATAGCACGTAACCTCCAGCTTCCTCCAAGGTTGAGCATTCCCTTGTTTCCTCTGCTTTTTATTGGCTTCAACACATCGTTGCCCATGGCAACAGCAGTGGCAGTGAGGGGAATGCAGAACCATCGCAAGCTGACATACACTTGAGGCCCTAACAATGTCAACCATCCATCACAGACTTATTTGTAATTGCCTCCATCTATTTCCCATGTCTCGTGCTATCTTTTCTATTGTGGCTCAAAATTCAAAAACTTGCTGACTAATATTGTTGTTCCAATGCTCCCCAGTATCTCCATTCCCTTCCCCTCAATTCCAACACAACTTCTCCTGACCATTAGCACATTTAAGCATAGAGAAGCATCTCCTCCTGTTCAAAAATGTAAACAAACTGTACCATGACAAAGTCTTCATGGATATGGAGGTGGTGGTAAATTGTCCAGTGGTCCTTGCAGAATGTATTTTTAAAAGCTCAAAGCTCCTTTTAATTTCATAAAAATAAAGAATCTCCTATTCCTTCAGTTCAGTTCTGGGGAATACTTCTGGGTAGGTAGCTGCTAGCATTACCTACCTCAACACATTCTGTAATAATTTGTATTTTCTTCCTAAACAGAATGTTTTGGGTTTCTAATGGAGACTTTCTGATGGAAATGGCCTTTCTTTGGATCCCTGTAAAACTGCTGCAGGAGGCAGAACAACAGCATGAGAAAATTAAAACCATTTCAGAAATCTGAACCCCAACTTACACTAAAGAGGTTTTTTCCCAAATGAATCCATAAATTGTTGTCCATAAAATGATGCACGTGAAATTTTACTATGAGGGAAATCTAGGTCACATCTGGAAAACCTCAAATGGTGAAGGCTGAATTGTACTGTTTTACATTAGACATGGGCACTAATGTTTAAAACACTTTTATTATTGTCGATGTACCATAATGACTTCTAAATACAGAGAGATGGACAACATTTAACATTTAAAACAATTTTTGCACATTTTATTTTTTTTAATCCTGTAGGAGTGTTTCCTGAAAAATTATTGACATATAGTCCAACACTTCCTCAATGCAGCCCATAAATACTTATTTGGCCATAAAAAAGAAATTGCCAGCCAAACCTACTAAGCATTCATTATTACTACCGTATTACCCAAAAAAGAAAATGAGAAACTACATTGAACATTCTGATAGGTTGTAATATATCCTTGGTTATGGTTCATTAAAAAATATTCAACACGTGTCTGATAAAAATAAGTGGTATTTTAAAAAGTTGATATTAATATAATTAGATACATGCTTTAATGATTTATAAATTGTAAAAATGAAATGCCTTCAAAATATTTGTATATAATAATTTCTGTGGAAGTTTGTAAGATTTCATTAATGCACTGTTATTCTATCAATCAATTTGTGTTCTGTCAATCTTTCATAAAGGCAGAATATATTAAAGCTATCATATATTTTATCTTTTTCAAAAATTCTGCAAAATTAGAGGTAGCATTTGATTCAAGATCAGTTTTATGTTTCAAATTTTAAAGAAAGCATCTGTAGTCTATCATAAAACTAGTTTGTGCAAATACAAACAAAAGAAATTGTATAAATGAATAGCAGAAGGTTCTCTTTCCATATCCTACCTAATCTGAAAACCGAATGAGCGTATTTTTAATTTAAATCAGAATAAAAAAAGATATATGTCCATTATAATAAAGAGGGGAGTTGAATTATATGAAAAAATAATAATTATACATTTGAATATGCCACTGCATATTCTTTAGTGGAAGGATAATTGTCCTTACAAGAGAACCTTAAAGTTGAACCACTCCTATTCGTTTTAAAAGGGGAGGAAAAGAGCACGTCTTTGTTTTAGCGGGATGTGTCGGTCATTGAGCGGTATAGAAACGGCATCCGATGGACAAAGGAATCTTGCGGCATCACTTCGCTGGCGCAAAGATCCTTTGATCCACACAGCAATTGAAAAGTACAGGCGCTTGACTCCCTTTGCAGTCCATTCCCCTTCGAGATTTCGGAAACGGCGAATTTGGCTTCAAACCTCCGGAGAAGGAAAGAAAAACGCAACTCGGCTAAGCCTGCGAACACCCGCCTTGGCCATTCTAAGCCCCCGGCCACGCCCTTGACACGGAACGCGCGGCAATAGCCGGACGCCCAGACGAGAACTACATCCCCCAGAATGCTTCGCGGCAAGGGAAAAGAGAGCCGCGCGACCCACGGGCGATGTGGTCCGCACGGTCAATCCTTTTGGGTTCTCCATCTCTTGCCCATCTCTTTCCCTCTATCACCTTCTTTCCAGGGTCGCAGAGACGCAACGAGGAACCAAATACAGAACGGCTCGTTTCCCCAGGGCGATCACCACCGCCACTTTTACAATTGGGGGCAGTTGCGGGTAGCGGACTCTGGGTCACCTTCCGCTTCCGGTGGCGGCGTGTTGCCTAGGCAACGTTGTTTGCAGGCGGCCGGAGCCTCGGTCAGGATGGCCACCGGCATGGCCTCTATCGCCGACGGGGAGTTCACGGCGGCTATTTACGGGCTGATCCGAGCCGGCCGCTTTGCGGAGGCGGTGGGGATCCTGAGTAGCGAGTTGCAGAGGAGCTGCCGGTCGCGGGCCGGCCTGTCGCTGCTCGGCTACTGCTACTACCAGCTGCAGGATTTCGCGGCGGCGGCCGAGTGCTACGAGCAGTTGGGGCTCCTGCACCCCGAGCTCCATGAGTACCGGCTGTATCACGCGCAGGCGCTCTACAAAGCCGGCCTCTACGGCGAGGCCCTGCGCGCCGCCGTCCCGCTCCTCGACGTGGCGCCCTTCCAGAGCCGAGCCCTGCGCCTCCAGGCTGCGGCCCACTACGCCCAGGGCGACCTGTCCAGCGCCAAGGCCCTGGTGGAGCTGCAGCTGGCAGCCGCCACCGAAGGCAGCCCCGGCGCCCCCGAGGACCCTTCCGAGCTGCCCGATGCGGAGGTGAACATGGGCTGCCTGCTCTACCGCGAAGGGCAGCACGAGGAAGCCTGTGGCAAGTTCGCCTCTGCCATGCAAGTGCTGGGCTACTGCCCTGAGCTGTCCTACAACATGGCCCTGTGCTGCTACGCTGCCAAGCAATATGCCCCTGCTCTGAAGCATATTGCCGACATCATTGAGCGGGGGATGCAGCAGCACCCGGAGCTGAGTGTGGGGACCAATACGGAAGGCCTCGACGTCCGCAGTGTAGGCAATACGTTGCTCTTGCATCGGACGGCCCTGGTGGAGGCCTTCAATCTCAAAGCTGCCATTGAGTATCAGCTGTGCAACTTGCAGGCAGCTCAGGAGGCCCTAACAGACATGCCCCCTCGGTCTGAGGAGGAGCTGGACCCGGTCACTTTGCACAACCAGGCTCTGATGAACATGGACAGAAGAGCCACAGAAGGCTTTGAGAAACTTCAGTTCCTTCTGCAGCAGAACCCTTGCCCTCCGGAGACATTTGGGAATTTGCTGCTTCTGTACTGCAAGTATCAGTACTATGATCTGGCTGCGGATGTGCTGGCTGAGAATGCTCACTTGACGTACAAACTTCTCACTCCTTATTTGTACAACTACCTGGATGCTATGATCACCTGCCAAACGGCCCCCGATGAGGCATTTCATAAGCTTGATGAACTGGCAGGGGCCCTAACAGAGCAACTCAGAAAACTGACAAAGGAGGTGCAAGAATCTAGGAAAAATCGAGATGATGACGCTCTAAGGAAAGCTGTGAATGAGTACGATGAGACACTGGAGAAATATGTTCCTGTCTTTATGGCCCAGGCCAAGATTTATTGGGACATGGAGAACTATCCCATGCTGGAAAAAATGTTCCATAAGTCAGTAGACTTCTGCAAGGATCACGAAGTGTGGAAACTGAATGTGGCTCATGTACTATTCATGCAAGAGAACAAATACAAAGAGGCAATTGGTTTTTATGAGCCCATTGTAAAAAAACACTATGACAACATCCTTCATGTTAGTGCCATTGTTTTGGCTAACCTATGTGTTTCTTACATTATGACTAGTCAGAATGAAGAAGCAGAAGAGCTGATGAGAAAAATTGAAAAAGAAGAAGAACAGCTTTCTTACCATGAACCTGAGAAAAAGATCTACCATCTCTGTATTGTCAATTTAGTGATTGGGACTCTTTACTGTGCCAAAGGAAATTTTGATTTTGGCATTTCTAGAGTGATTAAGAGTTTAGAACCATATAACAAAAAGCTGGGCACAGATACTTGGTATTATGCCAAAAGATGTTTCTTGTCACTTCTAGAAAATATGTGTAAGCATGTGATCATGGTGCGTGACAGTGTCATTCAAGAATGCATCCAGTTTCTTGAGCACTGTGAAGTGTATGGCCGAAATACCCCAGCAGTAATAGAACAACCACTTGAGGAAGAGAAGATGCACAGTGGAAAGAACACGGTTACTTATGAAGCTAGGCAGCTGAGGGCACTGATGTATGAAGTTATTGGGTGGAATAAGTAGCTGCCATAGCATTTATATTCAAAATGGCCCAAGTCAAAAGATCATTGAAAAGTGGTGATGTAGGTTCTGTGGTAAAAGTTCCACAGGAATTTGAATTAACTTGGAATTATAGGGCAGCACTTTCCATCCTGTAAAAAATATTTTTTATTAAATGAGCTTCCTTGTCAAATGTATGATAGATATATTTAACAAAAGTAGAAACAGATTTATAAAATTTTAGTGTGCTGTCCAATAAGTAGCACTATAGAATGAATGTATTATGAGGGGTGAATAATATATTTTATATATGCTATATTTTTCAAGAAGTTATTTGACCACAATATTTCATTTAATTCAGGTTTGTAAGTAGCTCTTTGAAAATACCAAAAGTACCTTTCAAATAAGTATTCTTTGGAAGTTGAAATTGTCAACCTAAGTCAACTGCTAAATTTGGTAAGGGCAGAAAATTATCTTCGAAAGATGTCAAGCTTATGAACATTTTAACTTTTATTGTATGTATGTTAATGATTTCATGGTAATGGGAGCTTTGGATAAGTGGGCTTTTAAGTCCTAGTTTAAAGCAATAAAAAGCTTTTTTTAACATGATTTAAATTTTACCAGTACAAATATGGAAACAAATGCAATATGTATTTTTCCACAATACTCTTTGTAATGTTTAGTGGAAGCAGGGCAAGTAAAAATGGATGCAGGAAGTACTAAGTAACTGCATTTATCTATAAATCTTCCAAATTTACCGACACCATATTTGCCACTAGATGTATCAGATAGCCCAGCATGGCTCATTTCAAGGCAATGTACCATTAGCTGTTATTCCTTTCTTTAGAGGTAGAAATATTTACTGTACTACCTATTCCAGTTATGGAGTTTACTATAACCCTTGAGACCATGTCAAGCCTACATAATTTCTCATAGGGTTCAGCCTGTGTCTTTTATTTAAGATTACAGGTATGATTACAGCCCAATCGTATAATGTCAGCAAAAAACACCTACTCTCCTTTTCCTTCTTCCTTTGCCAGACGAAAAGTTCCAAAGAACTCAAAACAACTATGCACCATTTTGCCAGTCTGAATAAAAGTTATTGGTACTGTGGATTTTGTATTTTTCTTTAATCATTCAAATGCAAGATGAAGCTGAACATTATTACCATTGTACAGCAGCTTGGAAATCACCCTGATCATACAACATGCTAAGCATAGCTTAGTATACCTGTATGATAGTGTATGAATGTGCCCCAAATGACACAGTAAACAGGTTACCTCTAACTTACAGATCTACCTCTCTTTTGAATGATATCCCAGGAACCTTTGAGCAAACTAGCATGTATATGATGTTTGAGTGGCACACTGGACTGATAAAGGCAAACGAAGTGATAACACATCACGGTTGAGTGTATGTTTAAAAAATCCCTCAACCACCCTGTAACTTACAAGCTGCATTTGTCCACTAATGATAAGGCTTAGAAGCCTCATGGAGTAAGTCATTGTGGGGTCATTATATGTTTGAAGCCAATCAACTTTACATTATTTAATTGGTACCAACATCATTTGAAGCCATCCTATATTAAATGTTTGCACGATTTCAGGAAATATCTCATGGAATCCAACCTTATTCTATAAGGAATAGAGCAATAGAAAGTAAAATATGTTTCAAATTTACAAGAGAATTGTATATTGTTCAATGTAAACAGGATGACCTTTATTGAAGGTTTTTAAAAGTCACTCCATATTATAGGGAACAGAGTGCAAGCTGTGGGCAATGATACAAGGAGATAGAAGAGTTTTAATAATAATCAGTGCTTTCTGTAAAAGTCAGTGGGCATTTTAAAAATATATATCCTGGGCATATTTGTGAGGGTTCAAATGTTGAAATTTCTTGAAGCACAATAAATATATCTTTATTATGTTATCCATGGCTGATTTGCTATGATGGTCATTGGCTCTGGACATTTCCATTTTAAAATCATATTTAATAATTCCATGGCCAGTGTAATCTTTTGGTATCTAACACTCTCGTCCATGTTTTTAAGGCAAGGAGCCATAGTATTGAACACCTTCAAAGGAAACTGCTGTGAGGAAGATATTTTCAGACTTTGTGTCACCCTCATCCTTTCTGAACGGCATTGCATGTTGAAACTGCAGAAAGAAACACTTTTTTCCTCTAACCTCTGTTGTTACTTAACTTCATCATGATACTGATTAAGCAGCATCTACAAAGGTGTCATGCCCCTGTGCAGCAAGCTCCGCCCCTTGGGGCACGCCATGTGATGGCACAACATAAATACAAAAGGGTCAGGGCTTGCACTGCAATATTGTGAAGCTGCTTTCATCATTCTGAACCACCTTTGCCCTCCCTGGGGATGCTGCATTGTCAGAAATAGATTAAAGAGTAGCATATAAAACAATGGCAAACACAGACTCAGTAATCTTATACTGCAGCCTTATGTTCACCTATTCAAAGGGCACATGGTGTGTATATAGAAGCTTCACAGAATGCAATCCTAGTCCAGAAATGGTAATCTAGTATCCACCAAATGTTATTGGAGTTCAATTTCTATTAGATCCAAGTAGAATAATCAGGCTAATGAGAAAAACCTGGCTGGAAGTAAATCCCATTCCTTAATTGGATTTACTCTTTGATAACCATGTCTAGGGGTGCCCTGAGATAAATAGTTTTAAATATTTAAATCAAACATGCATTTTTCCTGAATAATTAAAATAACCCAAACAGCAAATGAAACACCATTTTTATTAATTTTCTTAGGTATATTACAGTATTGTCCATGGGAAGTATATGAGAATAACTCCAATTAATGGAATAACCTAATAATTGCTACAGAACATTCATAGTTGGCAATAAAATTAATATTGACATGAATAGATGGTTAAAATGTTAATGAGTTTCAGAGGATAGATATGAAAATTGATAAATGTTATCATAACTACATCATTGCATTATTATACTTCATGGTATATATATATTTGTATACCAGTTGAACTGAGAATTCATATATTATTGGTTTAAGATGATTTTATATGAATGAATTATGTATGTATGTATGTATATATCTCCAAGATTTTCTGTATCTACTGTATGCTTTTCTTAGTTTCCTGATTTAGCTTTATCACCACATTTTTACTTCTATTTTTCTGCTAAATACATGCAATAAAATTCCAAAGCAATGGGCATAACTTATATAATAACTTTCAATTCTCTAATATTTTGGCATATTTAATATTTTCAATATTCAATATTTTCAATATTTAAAGCTGCCAGTTGGGGGAAAAGTCTAATTTTGATTCTCATTCTCATGAATTTGGAAGAATCTTAGACTGAAAACTGTAGGTAAATCTTTCTTTCCTTTTCTCATTTTCTTGACATGTTATATACAATTTATTTTGATACGGATTAAAAAGATTAAAAAAGAATATTCTATAGCTAGGTATGAGTCATGATAGCTAAATGTGAAAATGGCACAGTGTACTTCTGAATTCTGGATGAGGAAGACAAACTGCAATAGTATTTTATTATCTGGACATCTTTTCTAAACTTCCTTGATGGCTTTGGCTAGCTATAGCATCTGCTTCCAAGAGCAGGTGTGAGACCACAAGCAGCTTACTCAAAAGTCAAAACTGAATACTACACAACAAGGGATCCATGGATCTTGAACATCAAAGCATTCCTTCAACCCTATATTTGCTTTATCATTGTATAGAAAGCAAACCAACAAGTGAATAGCTCAGAAGCACATGCTGAGTCCACGGCAGGGGTGGCTTTAAGCACTGTTTTCTTTTCCATTCCTTTCCTCTCTCTTAAATGTATTCCTGTCCATCTTTAAGCCGGCCCCCATCACTCTATCCTCCATCAATCCAAGTTGGGAATAGCACAGTAACCCAGTTTTCTTTCAGGTCAGACAAAGCAGGAAGTCAACGCTGCAAATCCTAAGAGGGCTGGTGGTGATGGATCTGTCATGTTATGGCTTGGAAAACTTCTAAAAGAAAATATTTGAAAAGTCATCTGATTCCCTCGCTCGCAGCAGAGAGGTGGTGTGAATCGTGAAGCAGAGGTCAGAAGACTCTCATGCACATCCATAGCATCACCTCTTTGGTGTAAGAGGGACATTTGGGATTTGATTCAAATACCATTGTAAAAAAGATCAAACAAGAACTTTTCCTTCTCATCCTCAGATTTTCCTTCTACCTTTAAGAATACCACCGTCTTTTGATCTGACATTTCCTAGATATACTATCACTGAGGTATCATAGAGATGGGCAGAACTTACACTTCCTTGTCACCACAATGAGTAGCAAGGCACCCAAAGATCTCTCATTAATGGCATGTCTTTACCAGGACTGTTATGTTAAAAAAATGTGTGTGAGTCAATTTTGACTCCTGGCAATACCTGGACTTATCCCTGCAGTTTTCTTGGCAAGGTTTTTTGAAAGTGACTTGCCTTGCCTGCTTCTTTGGACCAAGAAAGACAATGAGTGGCCCACATTCATCCAGCTGGCTTGGAACCTAAGGCGGGACTAGAACTCACAGTCTCCCTGTTTCTAGACTAATGTCTTAATTGTTAGATCGCGCGAGTAAGGAAGACACGAGGCATTGCGAACAGTCAGCTACCTTTAATGGCTCCTGGTGGAGGCA
>JANHFT010000267.1:56857-69454 GCA_032467955.1 Pseudoxenodon macrops | reverse complement strand
GTAGGTTTTCACGGGTATAGGTATGCAAGTCTTGGCGTATTCGGGTCTTTTCCCGTGTAAGATTGAGAGTATCTTGGAGACGTTTCGATGAGGTCTCACTCATCATCTTCAGTTTGGTGCTCTCATATGTGTGTGTGTGTGTGTGTGCGCGTGCGCGTGCGTGCGTGCGTGCATACATACATACATATATACATACACACATATATATATACATACACTCATACATATATACATGCATATATACATGCATATATACATATGTAGGTATATGCATATATGCGTGTGAATTTATGTATGAGATATATTAAGATATATCCTTGAACTGTATCTTTTCTGCAAGAAGAAGACAATCGCTCATCTAAGAACAAAATCAGATAGAACTTGATTTTTTTTCTTTATTAAAAATAGTTGATATCTCATTCACATTAATGAATTATAACATTTTAATATGTCTTGGTTGCTTGAATATATAATCTGGCAAGTAGATGCAATACTACTGCAAAATAATAATAATAATAATACAATACTGTTCAGTCACAAACTGGGTCAATAGAAGCTAATTTTAAGGTTCTTTGCTATGCAGGAAGAAATGAGTATTTTTGGACATTCTCATCCCCCCACTTAAAAAAAAAACTACTCATAGAGTGTTCCAGTGAAGGCTGTGTTACAGCCACTCTGAAGTATTTTCAGTGGGGGCGGCTACTGGAAATAGAAAGGCTCCAACTTTAGAATCCTAGTCCTTATTCAGCTTAAATATACAATTCTGAGAGAGCTTTGATTAATTGCAAGAGATTTGGGGCTGGAACTAAGCATTTAGGTTAGGTATCCTATTCTAAATGACCGATTGGCAAGAGCAAGCTCCCTTTTAGGACCACTCAACAAAATAAGTTGCTATCCCATAGAATAGGGGTGTCAAACTTGATTTCATTGAGGGCTGCATCAGGATTGCATTTGACCTCAGGGGATTGGGGACAGGGCGTGGCTAGGGGGCGTGGCTAGGGGGGCGTGGCCAGCTCAAAGTTACTAATATCGGGGGCACCTGTGATGGCCCAAGCGCTCTGCCAGTGAAAATGGAGCTTAGGAGGGCCACATGCGAACCTCCCGAGCTCCATTTTCGCCGGTAGAGGCACCACGGGCTAGTCCTTTGCTGTTTCCAGGACAGCCCTGTGGGCCAGATCTAAGGCTGGATCCGGCCCGCGGGCCTTGATTTTTGACATCCCTGACATAGAATGACTAACACAGAATTGGACAAAACACTACTGAGATTTAGCCCCAATAATAAAATAGGTTAGTGATCTCCACCGGTAGTCTTTGGCTTATGACCAGTTTCTTAGCAACCATTCAAGTTAACAATGGACCTACTTAACAATGATCTATTTATGATCCAAATTCAAAGTTCCTGTGGTTTTTGGCAAAATTGTGCCCATGGCGAGCCACTGATTCCCTTAACCACCAGTGGTCCTCATTTAACAAGCACCACCAAAAAGTTAATAAAACCAGCTGAGTCACATGACTAACCCGTTTTACAACTACCATAACTTTCCTCCATGAGGAGCAGGCTCCATTACAGTCAATCAAGGGCTACCTGAACAAAGCATCTCATTGTATGAAGAGACTGTTTTTCTTACTTATTTATTTGTATTTATATATTGGTATCCCACCTTTATTATTTTTATAAACAATCCAAAGTGTTGAACATGTCCAACACACCTTCCTCCTCCTATTGCCTCCCATAACAAAAATCTTGTGAGGCGAGTTGTACTGAGAGAGGGTCTCACCTAGCTGGCTTCATGCATAAGGCAGGGCTAGAACTCCCAGTCTCTCACTTTCGAGCCTGATGCTTTAACCACTAGACCAAACCGGCCTATTCATTTTTTAATGAATGTTGTAAGCTTAACTGAGCCCATACATTAGCACATTAAAAGATCTGTGGGCCAATTATCTATTCCATGTTTAAATTAGTTTCTTTGCTGAAGCAGCTGCCAAAAACCAACTCAGATTCTGCTCCAGTTGGAACGATTTTCCCCCACCACAGCAAATTTCTGTCTTCAACTACGCTACTAAAAGGACCCTGAAGATAAACTCTCCCTCATATCATCTTTGAGCCCTGGTGGCTTCCTTGGCACAGCTGAGAAGAGGAGGGTTTTTTTGAGGGAGGGGGGTGTTATTCCTTTTAGCTTGTTTATCTTGCCAACAAAAGAAGAATAAAATGATACACGACAGTAAGATCCTGAGGACATTAAACCGACTATTTGTTGTTTTAAATCAACGCTCGTCCAACCTTAGGCATGAAATGCAGTTGGTGATTTTGGATAGTTTGCACCAGAGGTGGGTTCCTACTGGTTCAGACTGGTTCTATGGAACTGTTAGTAACTTGGCAGCCCAGCGGGCCAAACGCAACCCTGATGCAGCCCCCAATGAAATCAAGTTTGACACCGGTAGTGACCCGAGACTGCCACACCCCAGAGCAGCACCATAGGCACCGCCATCTTGTTTTTTGCTTCTGCGCATGCGCAGAAGCTTTTTTAAGTACTGTGCATGTGTGAAGTGCATGGCACATCTCTGAGCGAACCGGCAGTAACAGGATCCAGAACCCACCCCTGGTTTGCACTATCTCTCAGCCCAATCCAACTCACAGGGTTGTATAGTTGTGGGGAAAATAAGAGGGGGAAGAAGCATTAAGTATGTTCACCATCTTGAATTATTTATAAATATGGGATAAAATTAAACAAACGAACTACATAAAATTTATGACAGCCAGTTTGGTGTAGCAATTAAGGTACTAGGCTAGAAACCAGGAGATTGTAAGTTCTAGTCTCACTTTAGGCATGAAAACCAGAAGGATGATTTTGGGTCATCATTCTTTCTTCACCCTAGGAAGGATAAACTGACAAACCGCTTCTGAAATCTGCAGGGACTTGTTTAGGCAGATTCCGGGAATCAACATTGACTCAAAAGCAACAAAGAAAAGCTACCATAATTGTTGTTCTTGCTATTCAATGCACACCATGCCTTTCTGCTAAGGTTTTAAATGTATTTTCCCTGAGTTGACTTGGAAGAGTTTTGTAAAATATACATAAAAGTAGCAAATCATATTCTATATTGTTCTGATTAGGATATAGTATTGTTCCGGATATGTACACTCTGAGGAAGTTAATCAACCTTCTTTGTGTCTTGTCAAGTAAAAAAGAAAATCAGTAGACGGTTAAATGATATTTAGGTCACCAACAAGTGAACATTGAGCCTTCTCTAAGTGCTGTATTACTTCTTGGTCTTAAACTCCATATTTGCATTTAATGATTTTATTTTTATGGTAACCAGAAGCAAAGGGTAATAATCTTGCAAGCTTTCTCTTCCCCACATGAGACCAATCATAGCAATGCAAACACAATTAAGGATTATTTTTTTATTTAAAAAAAGATACACCACTGACTGTATTAGTTCACGTATATCCTCAATACATAATTAATGCAAAATAGGACCTAAGATTTTGTAGCAAATATTGGAAGTCTGCAGAGGTTTCTCTTCCCAAATAAGATACAAAATCTTCCAAGCCTTTTAAATTTACCATTTTTCCAAGCCTTTTCCAGAACCTGCATTCCTTTCCTACATTGGTTTTAAATATGTACAACGTTGACAGATGGAAAGTTAAATAAAAGATAGTATTTGAGCCCTAGTAGCACAGAGAATGCACTATTGCAGGATCGAACCACTGCCCGCTGTCAGAAGTTCAATCCAAACCAGCTCAAGCTTGACTTAGCCTTCTGTTAGATCGCGCAAGTAAGGAAGACATGAGGCATTGCAACAGTCCGTTACCTTTAATGAATCCAGGTGGAGGCAATATCCGGACCATGTAGGAGCTCCAGTCCTCTGTGTCCGGGTCGAAGTAGGCCGGTGTGGTGGAGGGATTGGGGTTGGACGCCATTCCGTCATTGCCGGTGCAGTCGTCGTTCAAAATGGCCGAGGTACCACGAGGTGCCTTTGTCCTGCCGTCTTCTTCTGGGATCCCACCTTCGTCACCAGTGTTAGAGTGCGCGAGTAAGGAAGACACGAGGCATTGCAACAGTCAGCTATCTTTAATGAATCCAGGTGGAGGCAATATCCGGACTGCCAGCAGGCTGCAGGGAACCCGCTTTTATGGGATTCCCTGATCGCCTGCCGGCCACCAACAGCGATTTACTTTTCCCGCCGCTAGTTTAACCAACCAGAGGCGGTTCATGCAAATGAGAAAATGGGAGGACACAACATTAATCACTGCATCAAACTAGCTCTCTTCCATACGTTATGAAATAGATGGATTTTATAAAGATATAGAAAGGATTTATATATGAGATCCAGTTTGGTCTAATGGTTAAGGCACCAGGCTAGAAAGCAGGAGACTATAAATACAAGTCCCACCTTAACCATGAAAGCCAGTTGGGTGAGTTTTGGCAGTCACTCTCTCTCAGCCCAACCCACCTCACAGGGCTGTTGTTGTGGGGAAAATAGGAGAACAAAGTTATGTTGGGTATGTTCACTGCCTTGTAAAAATAATAAAGTTAGGATATATGTAAATAAAAATGAAATGTGTATTACCTGGCTTCATGCCACCACAGATTTTTGCTTTTTTTTTTTCATGGTATGAGGCACTTTTTTGGTGCCTACGGTACTTTTGGAGGCATATATAGTTAATGAATAGTACATTCAATACTTGGATAAAGATCTGCGTAGGGTCTTTTTTTCTTTATTTAAGAAAATAATCATAGTTGAGGAAATTAAAATAACAAAAAGAAGAGCAACAATATTATCCAATTTACATTATCTCAAATCCAGGGTCCTTTAAGCCAAACTACAAATATTTAAAGAAAAACCAATTTAGCAATTAAAAGCATGAAAACCAATAAATTCAAGACCCCAACCTATATAAAACAGTGTGTTATATGCAGGAGCATCTGCAGAGAAGATCAACAATATTAAAATAGCAGACATGAACAGGAATCAAAGCCTCACCCCTTTTAACATGTGGCATATGTAGTTCACATGTAAAAAACGGTGGGATTTCAATTGCATAGTCACACCTGCTATTTTGACGTCAGCCCTACCTGCAGAAGTCAAATGTTTTAAGTTACGGTAATTCTTAAACTGCGACTCCAACAGCAGCAGTAATTTAATGAGATGTTTTCCTCTGACATAACCAGAAACGTATGCTGCCAATATTTGTCTTTAAAAATTACGTTTATTTAGAAAACATGTTTTTAAGTAAATTGAAATGATCTGCATCCTTTCTAGTTCTACATCTCTGTTCATTCAATGAAACTCAACCATGGACAAATTTAGCAGCTGCATTCACACTATGTGTTAAGTCAGGTGTTAACCTTGGTTAGTTTTCTTTTTGGCAGTTTTGCTTGATACATGAACCAAGACCATTTGTCTAGCTGTTGGTTCAGGTTATTGTTCAAAGCCACAATGTGGGTTAATTCAGTAGCCAAATGAAGCATGCTGTGTGATATTTTTAATGTAATTTTTATTGAAGTTTTTCAAGAAAGTAAAAGCACACATTTTAAATTAAAGAGAAGAAAAATAGGGAAAAGTGAAAAAGAATTTTAAAAAAAAATAGAAAGTAAGGAAAAAGTAAAAATAATAATAAATGACTTCTGATCTTCTTAACATCAGTTTTAAGTACACTCACATTTTACCAGTGGTGAAATGCAATTTTTTTTTACTACCAGTTCTGTGGGCGTGGCTTGGCGGGTGTGGTATGGCTTGGTGGGCATGGCAGGGGAAGGATATTGCAAAATCTCCATTCCCGCTAGCCAGAAGTGGTATTTGCAGGTTCTCCGAACTACTGAAAATTTCTGCTACCGGTTCTCCAGAACCTGTTAGAACCTGCTGGATTTAACCCCTGCATTTTACCTTCTCTCTGTGAGGTTACATCAAATTTTCCTTCTTTCCATAGTCTACCATTTATAATCATCAATCCATAAATCACCAGTTCATTTTTTTCTCCAGGAAAAAGTTCATAGGGGGTCTCTAATCACAAATTAATGTGAACTATACTAAACACTACCCAGAATAACTTGTTTAAGATGGGCATGAATGCAAATTGAATGAATAAATGAGTAAATAAATAAAGAAGAGAAGTAGTTGATCTTTCTCTAACCAAGCAAGTTAACTTTGCCATTGCATGTTGTGTAGCATTACCACAATTTATGATTTTGAGAATTCTATAAATTCACTGCATTATCTCCTCAGCCTGTGGATATAATGCAGTGGAGTAAGTAGAAATCATGGTCAGGAGAAATTTTGGCCCTCTTCCACTGGTTGTAGCCTGTATTGGAAGAATTCATTCTTAAAAGGGCTGCCCCTAAAGACCATTCAGAATGACAACTGCTTGTCTACTTAATAAGTGAGAGCAGATATAACCGTCTTATACTTCTAATTGTGAGGGTCCTATTCACTACCAATTTAGTTCTATATGTAATTCAAGATGCTGATTATTACCTATAAAGCCTATAAAACTTAAATCCAGGGCAGGGGTGGGTTCTACTTACCTTCCCTACCGTTTCGGGGTTGCGCCAGAAGTGTGCATTTTGTGTGCGCCCCACATCGCTCCCAGATTAAAATCGTCTGTGCATGCGCAGGAGGTTTTGCACATGCGCAGAGGGTTGTTTTTCATTAAATTTCACTCCGGTGGATGGATTTCAAGCCAGAGGACCAATTCAGGGATGTGTCCAGCTGACCGTCGCTGCCGATTTGGTAAGCGGGGGGAAATTCCTGCTACCGGTTCTAGTGAAGCTGTCTGAACCAGCAGAAACCCACCTCTGATCCAGTGTCATTTTAGAATCATCTACTCTCCATGTAGAATCTGCCTCCAAAATGTTATTATTGAACAATTTGTATGTGTGTTCGGGGTTACAATAGTCTTTTGTGAGCACAGAACTTCATATGAAATCCAAGAAACATGTTGAAAATAAGACACCAGTCCAAATGGATTGCAAAGTTGAAACTCTATTCTAGTTACTTCCAACTCTTATAATATGATGTGACAAGCTTCTTTCATTGGTTTTAGAAAGTCTTCAGCTACTTCTGGGAGATTTTTATTCCTATCTTCCAGATCTAGCTTGACTCTTGCAAATATATCAGTAAATATGTTCATTGGCAGTAAGAATACCTACCTTGATCGTTCAGAGTTTATGTTATGGAGAAAGAAAAAGATAAAACTTTGCCTTTCTGTATGCTTCAATATCTGAATACGGTCTGACTGCATGGAATCATGCTGTTAAGTCTGAACCGTGATGCATCGGTTTGGATTCTGGAATTTAGGGAGGGAGGGTGCAAAACAAATTTGAAACCATTCATTTCTTGAAATCATGAAAGTTCATATCCTGTTTTCCCCCCCTCCCCTCTTCCACAGAGGCTCTCTGAGGAGAAAAAAATGTATTAAGCTGTATTTTGTTGTAGAACTCTAGGGACCTTTAAAACTCCTTCCTCTGATTCCTCACCACAGTCGAAATCTTGTGAGGTGTTGAGAGAAACCGACTGGCCCAAACTCATCAATTAATTGAATTGAATTGGCCCCTGATCTCCTCAGACCTAGTTCAACAACCTGAAATCACACTGACTAGGAAGGGAGGGAAGGAAGAGAGGAATTCAATGCTGTTTTTTTAATAAGGATGAAGCTGTAGTAAAAGAAAAGAGCGTATAAAAGGAGAGAGAGAGCATTGGCAAGGAAGCATACACAGCTAGGAGTATGTCTGGGAACCCTAGAGTAGGGGTGTCAAGCTCAAGGTCCGGGGGCCAGATCTGGTCCGTGGAGTGCTTAGATCTAACCTGCAGTGCCGCCCTGAAAACAGCGGACTGGCCCGCAGTGCCTCTGCCAGTGAAAACGGGATCACGAGCTCCGTTTTGGCTACAAAAGCCTCCTGTTTTCACTGACAGAGGGTTGCAGGAGACTGTCACAGCCAAAAACAGAGCTCGGGAGAGCATTTTTGTTGGCAGAGAGCTCGGACCATTAAAGACACCCCCAACACAAGTGAGCTGGCCACACCCACCCCAGCCTCCCAAGGTCAAATGCAGCCCTCAATAAAATTGAGTTTAACACCCCTGCCCTAGAGGGTAGCATGCCTTGTGCTAGCATTTATACAGAGTTTGGAAAGAGATTGTGTGTGTGTGTGTGTGTATAAGATTTTTTTATTTCTTCATTTTTCAGGATTTATAAGTTGATTATAGCCAGTTTAACTGAGAGCTAGTGGTTAAGGCAAGAAACTGTGAGTTCTAGTCGTGTTTTAGGCATGAAAGCTAGCTGGGTGACCTTAGGCCAGTCTCTCTTTCTCAGCCCAACCTATTTTGCAGCGTTGTTGTCATGAGGAAAATAGGAGGAGGATACATTCACCACCTTGAGTTATTTGTAAAAACAAGGGGGAAATTAAATAAATAAATAAATAAATAAATAAATAAATAAATAAATAAATAAACAAACAAACAAACAAACAAACAAACAAACTACAAATAGCAATAGCACTTAGACTTACCGGTATATACCGCTTCACAGTGCTTTCAGCCCTCTCTAAGCTGTTTACTTATTGCCTCCAACAATCCGGGTTCTCAATTTTACCACCTCGGAAGGATAGAAGGCTGAGTCAACCTTGAGCCAATGAGACTCAAAGTGCCAAATTGCAGGTAGTCACAATCAGCAGAATTAGACTGCAGTACTGCATTCTAACCACTGCGCCACTGTAGCTCTTATAAATGGTGTAAAACAAATTAAAATCTGGAAACCTTACGATCGATATCCGCAAAAAATAGCAATTGTAACATGAACACTCATCTATGTATCCTGCTGCTCACCACTCTTTGCCAGTGAAACACATTCTGGTGGTCACAGGTTTGTGTTTTGGTGGTCATTGCATTTATGTTACATGGTAACTTGATGTTGTGCCTGTCAACATCAGGAGAAACAGGTAACACATAAAGAAACTTGCTTGTCTAATGTAAAGTGAGTATGGCTGATTGCTATAGAAATGTAATCAAATTGAGAAGAAAGATGCTTGGCTTCCTTTATTTACTCACTCGCTGAGCTGCAAACCAGCAAATGAACCCAGTAGCAATATATCGAATAAAGGAATGGCAAGCTTATAGCAAACTAACTGCAAACTTGTCATTAATTGACATTAACTCGCATTTGTGAGTATGGACTTTTCGGTTACTTCTACACAGCCCTTGCAGATACTAAAGAGGCCCATCATTCAGATGCGGCTTGGTTAGTGACCTCAGCATGAACATGTTGACTCTGTGCTTTGTTTCTTTTTCTATTTAATTCAGGGTGGTTTACAGGACCAAGGGTCAGTTGCTGACCTGATTTACACCACAAAAGCAATGGGGGTTATGTGATCTTGACAGCATGATATGGGGGTCAGGAATGTTGGGGCAATTAATCATGGAGTTGGAAGAGACTTTCAGGGTCACCTCCGGCTCGCCTCTGTTGCACAGCTTCAGCTTTTCACGAGTCCACAAATGCTGAACACTGGGATTCCTTGCGTGGATATTGATGATCATCTCCGTTCTTATCTGCTACTCACCAGCCTAGTTATGACACCCCTGTGAAGCATTTATAGGAGAAGGTAGGGTAGCTTTCACCTGAGACAAATGGTAGCAGGTCTAGAGTACCATAAAAACAGTGTGACCCCACTGGAGGCCTCTAAGAGCATTTTTGTTTAAATCTCTGTAACCCAATTTTTTTTTATAGATTATGCAGCAATATCTCCAAGAAGTGTTGAGACAGGAGAAGGAGGATCTTGTATTTGTTCACAATGGCCCCAGATGATCTTGTCTTAACTTAATTCATTCCTCCCTCTATTTCCTATCTAGCCTTCTTTTCTCCTTTTGTGAGGTAAATCCCAGCTTTCTTCAGAGGTTGTAAAATGTGCAGCTTGTTTTAATCACACCAGAGACAGGTTTCATTCTTGGTTTTTCATACTTATATACCTTCCATTCACGTTTATCAGCCTTCACACTTAATAAATAAGGAGATCCTTTTCTGAACTTTCGATTACTTTTCTTAGCAACTGGAAATGTTCCAATGCATATGTTGGGCAAGCCATTCTCCATAGTAGCAAATGTTTTCTTGACTGGACATAGACTATATTTAAAGAAAACAGCAACATGCCTATTTTTCTTCAAGCCATCGTGGTTCAGTCATCCATTCGGTGCTTGGCTCAAATTTCTGTTTTCTGTTTACACTTTGATGATCTACTGCTTCTAATGTAAATATCCTAAGCCTTTGCAAAGTTCCTTACCCATATTGTGCCTCTTTGCTAATTTGTTAACAATTTCTGCGATCATGGACTGTGGAAATGAATTGGACACAATTGTAAATGTCACAAGGAATTACTGGTATTTATAAAACAAGAAACTCTTTTTCCTAGTTACAGTTCTTTAGAGCATATGTGCCACATCTCTTAGAGTTCAGCTCATTTTCTGCAGTGGAAAGGTTCAAACTCGTAATCAGATTGAGAAAGTTCATCCTGCTAGAAATGTTCACATTTACAGCTTGATGAATACAGCAAATCACTTTTAGGAGAATATGAAATCTAAAAAATGAGGGTAGTCAATCAAGGTAGGCTGTTGAACATGTGCTCTTCATTGCTGGTCTCCCAATAGAGAACATGATATCCCTTTAATCTGGATGGGTTTTCAGCAAGGGTTAGGGCAGTTTTAATTTTTGGTCTCCTGCTGCATAGATTAATCTTGTCATAATTGCCATTTGGGTGGTTAAGAAAGTTCCCACTGAAATTTAAAACCTTGTTTTTAGACTAGTTCCATGCCTTCAGCCCTTTTGTTTAAACATTTCTGTTGTAATTGGGCTTTAAAAAACAAACATGGAGATTTTCTTAAGCTAGATACTTCGTATTACAGAATTCTTCTTTGAACGTGCAGATTCCTTGACTCTTGGTGTAGCTCAGGGGCTAATAGTAGGAAAGTTTGGCATTTTGTGTGAGATCCTGGAGTACGACTCCTCAAATAACATGAGAGTTAACATTTTGCAAGATTTCATAGAGTCTACGAAGATATTGTCATCGGCCCAAGTCTACAAAGGTTGCCAAACCTTTGACCAGCTGCCCATAGCTATAGTACAAACCAAGATTCTCTTCCCATCCTACTGTATTATTTAAAGAAATGTGCCTGTTTGGTAAGTAAATTGCTTAATAAGTAAGTTAGTTACTTCTCAACACTTGTGTCATCCAGCTAAACCTGCAAGCAAATTCTGCTTAAAGACATTGACATGAATCTAATACAAAACTGAAGTTGAAGCTCTATTTATGCAGTTTAAACTCAGATGGTTAATTCATATTTGCAAAATCACTCAGTCTGCTACTTTAGGAAGACAGTAGAATGCACTTTTCTTTGGTGATATCTGATATCTGACAACTTTTGGTGACTGATTTTAATTTCAACCCAACCAATAAACAAGGGGGAAAATGCCAAAGAGAACACAACCTCCCCAAAGAACAGTCCTGCCAAATGCTACCTCCCATATCTGTCTTAATGAACTGTTGATCTGTTGAGGAAGCCCCCTCCCAGAAGCAATAACAGAGAGACTAGACTTTCCATTGGAGGACAGTAGAGAGAAAGGTTGACCAACGGACAGTGTGATTGCATGGTTCAGAATAATCAAAGGCTTTGGTACATCAAGTGGACCATCTATGGCTTAATATCCATGCAGTGAACTGAGCTCCCTATAATTTGCACAAAAACTCACCATCACAGCAGCAAATAGCTGGTGCAATGAAAAGTATATAGGGGTACCATTGATGAATCAGGCAAAGAATTTAATTAGATTGTTAAATGGAACTGAAATCCCCAAACTCAAGAATAATCTCCAAAATATTCATTTTGCAGTGACAGTAATATAGGAGATCTCTAAGTGGATGAAATGGTGTCCTAATTTATATTATCTATAACAATGGAAAATAACTAGGAATGATGAAAATAATGCACAGTAGCTGGTTAAAAAAAGAAAAGATGAAGGTTTCCTCTGTCCAACTCTAGAGAGGGGTGCTCATCTCTGTTTCTTAGCCGAGGGAACCAGTGTTGTCCAAAGATGCTTCTGTGGTCATGTGGCTGGCACAACTGTACACTGAAGTGTATGGAAGACTTTTACCTTTCCACTGAAGTGGTACCTATTTATCTACTCACATTTGCATGCTTTCAAATTGCTAAGTAGGCTGGAGTAAGGACGGGAGCTCATCCCATCACATTGTACTTGGGTCTTGAACTGCCAACCTTCCATCTGAAAAGCTCAGCACCTTAGCCACTAAAGAGGGGTATATTCTGCCTATACAGTGTCCAAGAAACTGCACCGTAGATTCCTGAGGCACCAGACATCCAAGAACCATAAAGTCTCAGGCATATGATTAAGACACCAGGTTAGAAACCCAGAAACTGTGAGTTCTTGTCTTCCTCTAGGCATGAAAACTGGGTGACTTTAAATTGGTCTCTCTCTCTCCCTCCCTCCCTCTCTCTCTCTGTTCACTGCCTTCAGTTGTTAATAATAATAATAATAATAATAATAATAATAATAATAATAATAATAATAATAATAATAATAATAATAATAAT
>JANHFT010000267.1:28567-48274 GCA_032467955.1 Pseudoxenodon macrops | reverse complement strand
AAATAAGCAATCAGGAAACAATATCAATAAAAGTCGTAGGATACAAGCAACAAGTTACAGTCCTACAGTCATAAGTGTAGGTAAGGTACAAGACGGTATTTAAGATATGACTTCGTTTTGCTTGATAGAAAGATAGAAAAAGTGCACTTGTAGATAGAATGTCACCTAAATTATTTGTATATATAGTTCTATTTATTTATGGAACAAACTTTTCTCTTCCTTAGCCTTGGTCTCCAGGATCGACTGAAATAGAAAAAGATTCATGTTTTATAAAAGTTTTCATGCACCTGACCTCCAACTGAGACCAAAAATTGGGTCCCTTTCCAATTTCCTAGACTTTTTCATGTTAATTAGAATTCTCAGTAGGAGATAGGATTCTAAGAATCCCCATTTGATTAGCTATGTCCAAAATTTACATGAGCAATTAAACTTTTGAATCTAAGTGGGATTGGCTATTAGCCAAGTCCTGTTGGGAGGAATAGCCCAAAAATCAAGTTAATTGTTTTAAACCAAATTTTAACTTTCAGATGCAATTCATTATATTGACTAATGGGAAATGAACCAGCAGTGCCCCAAATTTGTTTCCAGGATTTAGGAGCTGGTTCGCTTTCTGAACTGTTTTGTAAACTTTAAACTTTAACTTATTTCCTAAATAATTATTTTACCATAATTTATGGCTTTGTTCACACCTTACCTTGAATATTATGTACATTTCTGGATAACAAACATATGAAGAAATTGGAATAGGTTTGGAGAAGGGTAACAAGAATAATTTGAAACTAGATATTAAATCTTAGAAGGAAAGATTAAAAGAGTTGGATATAGTTCAGAAGTGGGTTCTGAATCTTTTTACTGCCAGTTCGCTCAGGGTCACGCCTCAAGCGTGCGAGCGAGCGAGCACACATGCGGTAGTCAAAAACTAGCTTCTGCGCATGCGCAGAAGCAAAATCCAAGATGGCGGTGGCCACGGAGCCACCGACTAAACCGACTCTATGACATCACCATGAAGTTACTACTTACTCTATAGAACCGGATAGAACTGGTAGGAACCCACCTCTGGTATAGTTAATCTTGAACAGTGAGAGCTGAGGAGAGATATAACTGCTTTTTTTTCTTCAAAATTTGAAAAAAAATATCCTTCAGAGGAACATGAAGACTGTTCTCTCTCATTTTAGACTGCAGAACACACAATAATGAATGTAAGTTTTAGCAAAGGAGATTCTGTTGGCCTCACTGGGTAGGCCAGTCCAAGAAATGGACTAATAGTAGGCTAATGCTATTATTATTGAGATTGGCTACAGTAACAAAATCTAATTTCCTCCTCCTCCTCCTCCTCCTCCTCCTCCTCCTCCTGCCGTTTGCCTGAGTCACTTCTAAATGTTATTTCATTGTGGACTTAAAAAAACATGTCAGTCCCTTTTACCTAGGTAATGGAGCCTGCATATCTCCATCAGTCACTTTCATATGCTCTACATAGTCTGACTGAATGATAGAAGACATTTCCCAAAAGTAAGAACAGTTCCACATTGAGCTAATAGTCCCAAAATGTGAGGGGTTCCCCTTCATTGGATTTTATGGGTGTTTCAAGAATTTGATCTTGTTGAATTCTGATCAAACTGACTTGATTTGGCTCTTTCAAATTAATGTTATAGTTTGAATAGGTGCATAAATAGTATTGATCATATTTTGCATGAAAAATGACCATGATAAGATTTTTCTGTTTATTTTAACCATACCTATATGTTATATAATACAGTATTGTAGTTAAGAATGATGCAGAAGCATTGGAGCATATTTAAAGTTGCACTAAGATGCTATTTAGGTGTGAGATTACTTTGTGCATGAGTTTTTGCTATGTAAGTACAAAAATGCTGTAGGTTTAAGGGATTCTTTTTGGTCAGTTTCACAAATGGCAGAATGTCTATCCAACATTGCTTCTTCATGCTGCCTTTCCAGGAAGTGTTCGCTATTTCAAGAATATGACATTGCTGTAAGTATGTCAGGTTTTCTTTTTTAAAAATATTAGAAAGCATCTCTCAGTAATGCTTCTAAAGTAAGTGCTGCAAAACTCCCAGGTCCAATTTGGCAAATTTCCAGGATTCAATTTTTAATAAACTAGATACCATATTTGCCAGATCAGCAATCTTTTCATATTGGAGGTCTGCAAAAACAAAGAGGCCATAGCATGTTCTATCCTTTGGAGACCTCAAGATACGTTGCTGAATGTTAATTGATTGGGAAGAGAAAAGCATATGTTTCCCTTCAAAAATAATCCAAAAGAAAGAGGTACCATATGCTTAAAAACTAAGGAAAACTTAAATGGAGATTCTGATGTTCCTCTTCTCTCAATCAACAAAGAATAATTGTCAACAGCCCAGAACTTTATTCTGGAGAAAAATTTACAACATAATTGTCAGAAGAGAGAGGGAGAAAACCTTTCTTCACCAGTATATTTCCTGGATTTTCAGATCTGTTATATTTGTGTTTTATATTGTTTCTGTTACTTGGTCTAGATTCTAGACTCTAGACTAGTATTTCTCAATTTAGTAACTTTATGATGTATAGATTTCAACTTCCAAAATTTCCCAGCCATGCTATCTCTAATACTCTTCTTTTATGATGGAAAGTGCAAAAACTCAATCCACTAGTTTCTAACATTGCTTTGGCTAGTTTCGCTGGACCGACAACTTTTGGGTTTTCCTTGGTCGCAGATTTATCTGCATCACGAGTAGTCCATTCAAATGCCTCACAAACAGGAATGCTTCCATCGAAATGCCTCACAAGCTGTCTGATCTATTCTCTTCCCAAAGTAGAACTTGGCTGAACGGTCCAAAGTAAAACAGTCCAGCCCTTTTCAAACATTGAAAGAATGATGTGATATTTGGAAATGATTTAAATTCTAAAGACCATTTCAAGAAAGATAAGTCTTCCCTTTGTTGCAAAATTGTCAAATTCAAGTTGCCAAGCACTTCTGTCGACATTTTCCATGTATTCTTTGTCTTTGCAGTAATGGCCCTTTAAAATGATAGCATCAGTTCTGTGAGGAATATTATTATGGAATCGAAATCCAATTGACAAAAGTTAGAAAGCTAACTGATGCAAAGAGGGAGCAAGAGAAAAATCCTTCATTATGTAATGCTTTTCTGTTAAATTAAGGTAAAACCCTCCCACTTTGTAGGTTTAAAAAGTCCTCTTTAAAGTCAATGTATATCCATTGTCTTTTCAACAATAGTAAAGAGTTGGCTGCAAGTTTCTGTCTTGGCTGTATTCAAGACAACAAATACAGCCATGAGATTGACTCACCCTTGACTCCTTTATATGTGAGTCACAAATGTGACCTATGTAACAATGAGCAGGGCTTTGATTGTAAGATGGTGGCCATTTTTTAACACACTGAAAAATAAACAGCATTAGGATGTATTTCTTTACCCTGCCAATTATGTCTTCTATTCCTATACCAGGAAATAAATTAAACACTGTTACAGATGGACTGGATTATCCATAGTTCAATAACTTACATAAAGTCTCATTTATGCCCCCCAAAACATCCCAACTTCACACCACATTTGCTGGCAAAATGACAATTTGGGAAGGGCTTTTGTCTCTGTTGATAGCGCTATGATAGACTAAGTTGGCTAACCCTCTGGAAGTTACAAATGTCAACAAACTCTCTTGAAGCTACACAATAGAAAATTAGCCATTAGTTCTTTTAACTGAATGTGTGTGTGTATGATCTGAAAAAAAATACCTAAAGGACCTTTTTGTGATTTAATTCAAAAACATCCTTCAGTGGCATATATCTAATGTGACTATTGAGAAGATGAAATAATGAAAGTATATATGGGAAGATAATGAACTGGAACATTTCTAATAAATGAGTGTCCCTCAGCCAGCATTTTCCTATTTGCTTATTTGAGGAAATCATTTCCATTGTCATCCTAAAGATTGGTGCTGATCCAATCAAGCAAAAACAAACAAAACCATTGTACGTTTTAGCACAGCTGCAAACGTTAGAAAATAAGTAATAAGGAAAAGGATGAAAGAAACTTGGATAACTGTTAATGATGATCTTCAATCATCAGTGAATGGGATACTGTGTGAGAGACTAGTGAGGGAAGAGAAGGGAGACTAAGAGCATGTAGAAACAAGAGTCCAGTGTGTAAATGTTAAACACATGCTGATGAGCAAAGCCATGCTTCATGATTTCAGGAAAGGTCACCTCCTCCAGACTCTGTACATTAATACATAACTGGAAGATTCCAGGCTTGTGCCCAAGAATACTAAGGTCATGTTTAAACATAGCTTAAAGCTTTTTTAAATCACATGTGAGGGCTGATTTTCAATCAGTTTAGTTCACCAGTTCCTGATCCCAACTGTCCAAGTTCCATATATCAGAATGACTTTAGAATCCAGATATTTAGAAATAAGAAGATTCATTGATCTCATTCAAACTCTGAGCCAGCTTGGTTTAGACACAGTTCCGAACTGTGGCAAATATTACAAGACAGATAACTGGAACCTAAGTTCAAAAAAGGAAGATGTGGATAGACAAGGAATCAGGTGACATAAACTGACCCTTTCCAAAATGTTGTTTGAATTCTGGGGTGTTTCCTTGCACTTTTGAGAGCATCTTTTTTATTTCAGACATTGGAGTTCTTAAGCCTCATCTCTTTATGAGGAACCAAAAATATATAATTATCCAAGATACAATGGTTTCAAATAAATAGTTAAAATACACAATTGTTTATTATCACCACAGAATGATCTAATGTTCAGGTAATAATAGTCCCATTTAATTGTATAAAGTTTAGCTTTTGTGGTACAACAAAGTATTTGAAACGAAGCAGCCTATCACCTACAGTATTTGCTTGACATTTACTTAGCAACTTTTCTGCACAGGGAAAAAAATCATTCTCCAGGCAATGCGGACTACAATTTTTCTAGAAAGAAAGATCAGGATTTTTTTCAATACTCCCTGCCTTCAATCCAAATGAGTACTTCGCTCATTCTTACTTTAACACTGGGAAAAGGATAGCGTCAGAGGTGGGTTCCTATCGATTTGGACTGGTTCTACCGAGTAGGTAGGAGGCCGCTGGTGACATCACGGAGCCAGTTCTGTGAGTTTCCGGCACTGCGCATGCATCGCCATCTTGTTTTTGGCCTCTTTTTTTAATTTTTTGGTTTTTTTTTTTACTGCACATGTATGCGCACATGAGGCGCGCACGCGCCTACATGGTACACCCACACGGTGCAGGAGGCAGCGAACCGGCAGCAAGGTAAGTTAGAACCCACCCCTGGATAGCGTCCTTCATACATTGAAGGATAACAGGCTAGTTCCAGTCAGGAACAGGCCATCTGACAAACACCATTCTATCCTTCAGGACAAAAATGACTAGCTCAGATCTGAAGGAATGGCCAGGGGACCAGACTTCCACTGTTGATTCCTGAGGCAATTGCTTTTTTTTGTTTACTGGTAAGTGAAGTCCTTGGTAGCAGGACTCACAAAAGCTTCCATTACCAGCTGGTCTTGCTTGAATGACAAAAATCCACCTGAGAATTTGAATTTCTAGTTTTGTTTTCTAGCTTGCCCTTTTCAGTCCTGGTTGCTCTCTGGTCTTGACTCATCCCATGACTCCTTGCTCCCCTTGCTTTATCAGAAATGATTCGGGCTTGGGAAAGACTTCTGCATTTCTGTAATAATGTATAATAATTTCTATAATAATGTCTCAGTTCAGGCAATGCAGTTAACCTTTGTCTGCTATGCTATTTTATGGGAGAAGGAGTAGAATCACTTCATTTTTTGATCCCTTTATTTAAAAGATAATATTAGTCTCATTTAAGATGTCTGTTGAAGAACATACTAGAGAAGAACACAATCTGATCTAAAAAAAAAGTATTGGATAAGTATCATTTCATGATGGTAATGATGATGACTAAGTATTAATATAATCTTCGTAATATGTACTATTTAGTCAGTACTATTAGTAATCTGCAACCCAACAAGACAGACATAGACTTCAGAGGATAATCAGAACTGCAGAAAAAATAATTATTGCCAATCTGCCTTCCATTGAGGACCTGTACAAGTCAGCCATGAAAATATTGACTGACCCCTCTCATCCTGGACATAAATTGTTTCAACTCCTACCCTCAAAACGATGCTAAGCACATCAAGCACTGCACACCAAGACAACTAGACACAAGAACAGTTTCCCCCCGAATTCCATCACTCTGCTAAACAAATAATTCCCTCACCACTGTCAACCTATTTACTAAGACTGCATTACTATTACTATTAGCCTTCTCATCATTCCTATCACCATCTCCTCCCACTTATGACTGCAGGACTGTAACTTGTTGGGCGTATCCTTACGACTTTTATTGATATTGTTTCCCGATTGCTTATTTGTACCCTATGACTATCATTATGCGTTGTACCTTATGATTCTTGATGAATGTATCTTGCTTTTTTATGTACACTGAGAGCTTATGCACCAAGGACAAATTCCTTGTGTATCCAATCACACTTGGCCAATAAAGAATTCAATTCAATTCTATTCTATTCTACTCTATCAATATATAGATACAACAATTAATCCTACTTATACTGAAACCACTAACTCTAAAAGAGACTTTTAATTCCAGGTTTTTTTTAAAGCAATAAAGTAACAAGAGGGTACTTTTGCACAAGGCTAAAGAATGATTTGCTTAACAGTTCTTACCACTCTTCACCACTCATAAACATTCTCTTATCATGCTGCCCCACCCCAATCATATCAGAACAGAAGCTTAGATCCTTGTTTAATGACCACAACGGGTTCTGGCAACTTTGACGTTAAGCGAAATGGCTCTTAAATGAAAATCATGTGACCACTGGCTGTGCTTAGTGTTACTTCAGATTGGGGTCAGGATGTAACCCCAAATAGCTAAGTAAACCAAAACAGCAGGGAGTTTCTGAAACTTGACTCATAAGGAAGCAGGCAAAAGGGAAAATCTTACCACCCTTTTCCCCAACACTTGGGAATGCTAACCTTGGCAATGGGGTAATTAGCAAGAAGGAAATTAAATTTTGCATTTACATTTATTGGAAAAAGGGTTACAAGAGAGCAAGCAATGGAGAATAAATACATCAAAAGAAATGTATTGGCACCAGCTGTTTGCCTAGCATGCTCAAGGTTGCCAGTTGCATAAGAGCTGCAAACAAAAGCTTTTAGCATGAAACTGATTAGGCATTTCAGGGTCAGCAGTACGAGCACTGGAGGGTTGTAATCAACTAATGCAGACTTGAGTTTACTAAGTTGCTGTTAGCACTTTTTAGTGACTTGCTGCGCTGTAGAGAAAAGCAGCTCAGCAAAGGATAACTTGTTCAGGCAATCTTTCTGCTTTTTGTGGGGGGAAATAAGAAAAAAAAAGGGGGCCAGGCACATGTACTAACTGATTATAATGGCAAACATTATAATCAGAGAGGGGAGGGGGGGAGAGAGAGAGATGCGGTGAAGGTTATAAATGCAAGCACTGGTAGCTTTTTTCATCACTGTCGTAATTGTGAATAGTTGTCAGAGGCAGTCACGAAACAAAGGCTGCTTGTACTTCCTTTCACAATGAAGTTTTGGGAAAGGCAATTCTGAGTTGGACATGAACCAGTGGAAAAATAAGTTGAATCAGGTTTCAGTCTTAGCCTGAAACGTTTTGCTAGGTTTTTACTCAACAGAATTGCACATGAATGGACTTTTAAGCCTCTGAAATCCAGCAAAGCGTACATAGATCAGACATTGCTCTTTAACTTCTTTAACAAATAGTAAAAGAGTTGTAACAAAGATAAGAAACCAAAGTATTCCACAAAATGGGAGACATCTGGCCTCATCCAGCTGTGGATGGATACATATAGCATGATCTGCCGTAGTTTACAGGACAATCTAAGTCAGGGGTCTCCAACCTTGGCAACTTTATGACTTCAACTTCCAGAATTCCTCAGCCAGCATGTGCTGAACATGCTAGGCAAACAACTGGTGCCAGCGTATTACTTCTGATGTATTTATGGCATGCGCTGGCTGAGGAATTCTGGGAATTGAAGTCCACAAGTCATAAAGTTGCCAAGGTTGGAGACCCCTCATCTAAGTGGCTTGGCTCATACAACATGCTAAGCCATAAATAGTTATTTATAAACAACAGTCTCTGGGTTGACATGATAGGCTAAACCAAAACCAGACAGATCACATTGATGATTTGCTTATTCAGTGAACTCAACTGATTAGGTTTGGCTTCAGAAAATGTTATCTGGAAAACAATGGAGAGGTTAGTTAAAACAAAGTTTTATATTCTAAAAGACTGATCCTTTGTCCCAAAGTCTGTCCTCCTACAATGCCAATAACTTCAATCACTGCTTGACATGTAGTTGAAATGTTTCAATAAAAGAGAAACAACAAGCCATTTGAAAATGTATTAATTTAATCAACTTATGGAGAACATTTAGGATCATTTTATTAATAAGCAACTATGATGTCAACATTGTAACAGTAGTTGTACAATTAACTTATCAATATGTGATCAACATGTTCTACATAATTAGCAGAAAATTCAATTCTTTTGTTAGCTAGTAATATAGTGGATTAACTTTTTAATTTGATGTGCAACCCCAAAATGTTAAATGTACCCATGGATGTGCTTTAAAAAATTTTTTTATTGGAATCCCATTTGAAGCTTCAATCTGAATCAAGAAGGTTGGCTGGAAAAAAAACCTCATTCTTCTGTTTATGTCATGATCCAGTTCCAAACTACTGCTACATAAAAAACCATCACCACAAGTCAAATACAGAGATACGTTTAACATAACAATTTAGTCCCTAATATAGGCACGTTTAGTATAAAGTGACTCCTAAGTAACCGGTTTTCTAAACTGAAAACAACAAAACTCCATTCTTCTTCTTCAATTCAACATAAGTTTCTGAAATGGTGCACAAACATGTGCCTCTCTCTAAGGTTCACCATTACTCCGGTTTACAATGTTGAATTTCAAAACCCTCTCCTGCACATCTTAAGAAAACCAGATTTAACCAATTACATTCCAGGCACAAAATTACATTCCTTCTTGCCCATTTCTGTTACTTGTTCTTCACAATCTACTTTTGAAAGGCCTCCCCATTTACCTCATTATATGAGGGAAATAACTGTTTGATCCAAGGTCCTTCATCTGTGTGGGACATAGTTGCCCAATTCTTTACATCTCATTACTTGCTATGAATTGGAAGCAACTGTGAACAGTGGGCAACTGTGCCTGAAAACTTGTTCTATCAGGGTGGCACCGAAAATATGTTAACTACGGTAATATAAAAGCTGATCCTGTAAAACTGATGTTAAAGGGAACTTCAGGCAGAATCCCCCAAAAAATTGCTTATGGCGTATCAAAGTGGACCTTTTTTTCTTGCAATTTTGATCAAAACTTCAGTTACTTTGAAACCTATCAGAGATGTGCTGTGCAGCCTGCAGCAGGGCCTACCATAGTCCTCACTGAGGGTGTCTGGAAAAAGCCCATAACAGGGCTAAGAACCAGTCTGAAAGCGGCAAGGCACTTTTCCAGGCTCACTCATCCTCTCCGTGAGCAATCCTGAGCAGTTCTCACAACGTTGTATTAAGCATCTTGTCTTGTTTAAAACATTGTCACTGTTTGGTAAGAGTATCTGCTGGGAAGTGCTCATGCTAATGATTAGGCCCTCAAAAGCCTGGGCACCACACCTGGTTCTATTTCACCTCCAGCAGTTTTGCTCCATGAGGGAAGAGGTTTCTGAGCTTCCTTACCCTCTTGGCTTCTACATGGTTGTGTACATTTGGATGTCTGGTGAAAAGTATTGCAACTTCATTAATAATAATTTTGACTATGCATATTGGATTCTGATGAGAGGGCAGCAAGGTATTACAATGCAGCAGTGGAGAAAGATTAAATATGCCATATACCGATATATAGCTTTCACAAGTCTATTGGTATGTCATGAAAAGATAAGCAACGGCTTCTTTATTTGGTGTATTTCTGATTTTTTAATGAACATCACTTTTCAAAATTAGCATTCAGCTAGTGCATATTTTACAAGTAACTCTTGCTAATACTCCAAACGATTTAACAATTAAAAAAGGTTTAGCAAAATAGGCATAAGTAAAGCAATTTACATTGTTCACAGTTATCTGCATTGTGTCTTTCTCCAAAAGCCTGTCCCTCTTTGTGACTTCACAATTACTTTGATAGGACCGTACCCACATGACACAAGATTATACTTCATGATTTGAACACTCCTTTTTATCTATAAAGATATGGAACATACCTGCAAAATATATAATTCTGTGCAACCTAAGAGAGGATTAAGAAAATCCCACTAGTTAAATTAACCAATTGAGCACCTTAAGTGAGACTAGAAATTTGGGGGATAGCATAAATTTGGTCACAAGAGAAGACAACCAGGAAATTAAACTTCTGCTTTAATTCTATCAAAAAGGCAACTTTATTCCCTGTAACACACATTTGGTTTATATTTGGTACTCTACAAAAACAAAATCCAAATCCTCCATGTATCCCTGTACGAGTAAGAAACTAAACTAGTAATGGTAAGGATACCTTACCCTAACTCAGAAGTAAAAATTAATGCACATATGTGACTGTCTTTAATTAGAATCCAGTTGGATTCCACCTGCTGACAAACAGTTTTGTACTTCCCTTCTCTATAGCCCCCTGCATCTTCATTAGAGTCTACTCTGAAGAATTGGGACTTTAGCGAGATGGAATCACGGAGTATTTGAGCACCTTTCTCTTTGGCTGACAAAATCCTAACTGAGACCAACGGGTAACTAGATGGAATGATCCAAATAGCCAATCTCTGCTGAATACAATTTTATTTCTGTAGATTAAATTTAGAAAATGGCTGCATATTTTGTAACCATGGTAAGGAACCATCAGTATTACAATATAATAATGTGTACATGCCTATTTTAAAAATATGTTTAAGCCATCTGCTATAGCAATCGTTAAGATTTGAACATGTGTTGATTTTTGTCTTGGACCAGATAACACTCATGTTTCTGAGTTTAGCTACATAGTTAAATTTGTATATTAAACTTCAATTTTGTTATCAAAGCAGAATAAAAGCTAAAAAATGTTTCAAGTACTTTTGTTTATATATGCTTCTTTACAATGAAACTTATTAAATCTCCTTATTTCACAATAATGGATCTGGATGGGTGTAACATGTAAACAGTTTAGTCCCAATAAAGCCATCTTGATTTAGGCATGCTTAGTAAGAATAACAAACTGTAGGGAGCGGCTCTTGGATTAGCATAAAATAATATCCCTTCCCTCAACTTTTCTGCCAAAAGGAATGTTTGCTCAGAGATTCTATTCTATCATTGACAGAATAAAATTCTAGACCCATTGCATTGTTTTAACTATCCCGTGAAATATGACATTATATATTTAATTTAAATGCTCATGGATACTTTTAGAAGCTTGGTATTTTGTTTTTGTGAGTTAGCAACTTAAACATTGTTTTGATTTGTAACAGCTGAAATTTCATTTTCCCCACCCGTTGGAGGATTAGGACTAATAGCACTATTTTTATTCTTAGGAAAAGTTGCCCTCTAAAATAAATGGAGACTGATTATGAAGTTTGACATTTTATGAATTCCAATATTGAGAAAGAAAGGTTTACTTTTCTGGCTCAGTAAGGTTGATAAGAGGATTTAAAAACATTTATATTTTTTTAAATAGGATCAGAGAGGAAAACATGTTTTGTCTCCTATCCAAATATCAAGCTTTTTTTCTCCAATTGCAGCTTGGCATTGCTTCTATCTGCTTTAAACTGTTCAATAGAAAATCGTATTTCAGTTAAATATACTCCTATTTTTCATCTGCTTCCCCAAAGTGCTTTTCTATCAAGAAAGTCTCCAACCACATCAGGGTCACTCTCAAACATTTCAGCACCTACAGCAGGAAAGCCATCCAAATAGGTTATCAATTGAAATGGATCTAACTCTACTCTGAACTGATTGCATGTGAACAGCCTTCACTCTGCAATTGAAAGAAGCAATAACATTTGCAGGGCAGGAAAAGCTTTTGAAACTAAGTCCATGCTATTTTTGGATACTGGGAAAAGGCTATGAGAGTCAAACATTATTCTTTCCGGTAACTTCAGAGTGGAGAGTAACAAGGTTATAAAAGGTTTCCATTCCCAAATATGTTATTGGGGTCCACAAATTGTTTGATGGATTTCAGCATCCCAAAGCCAACGTCAGAGACACATTCTTTCAGCCAGTGTTTTCGTAACTTGCCCACTGGAAGAAAAAAAACAACAAAAAGTGTCTTTAATATTCACCATAATAGCAGGAACCAATTAATCTTATGGCCATGAATGAACAAACACTGGGTGATAAATGCTTTTATTCAAAAATGAGAAATGTTTTGCTTTATTTGATTTATTGAGCCCACCAGACTATCAAGCTCATTAAGTTCAATGTATTCCCAAAGGAAACCTGGATTCCAGACTGCCTTTTCTCTTTACAAAGTATGAAATTTAGATCAAGTTTAGGCAAAGATGATGCTTTGCATTAAATATAATTAAACCAAAGCAGCATATATTTTACATGTGAGGAAAGAATTCTGTACTCTGTTTTAAACAAACAATGCACAGGCTATAAAAACTAGACAAAGTTATTTTATGAAAAACACTCAGGTTATCAAAATAAACAAGAAAAGAACATTTCTCAAAAGTAGGGTGACAGATTTTGGCTGTCGTTCTATCTGTATCTATATTTAGGAGTAACTTCCTCTGAACCCAGTCAAATACTTTATTTGGCCAAATGTGAATAGATGCACAAGGAATTTGTCTCCCGTACAGATGCTCTTATTGTACATGCAAGGCAAATAATAATAACAACAACAACAACAATATCAGTCAAATGGGGAGTAAAGAAAATAATAAGA
Organism: Pseudoxenodon macrops; assembly: GCA_032467955.1. Taxonomy (NCBI): domain Eukaryota; kingdom Metazoa; phylum Chordata; class Lepidosauria; order Squamata; family Pseudoxenodontidae; genus Pseudoxenodon; species Pseudoxenodon macrops. The sequence goes on along the minus strand of JANHFT010000267.1, from coordinate 35,313 downwards.
TAAATAATAGTACTACAGCCCACACTAGATTGGTTAATAGATATTAGGCATTGGTTCACCTACATCTAAGTATTACATTTGCATCCAGCTATCACTCTCTTTACGTAACTTTTGGGGGCGGGGGCTTTCTGCCAGTCTTGACTCCTACTGACTGCCTGGACAAGTCCTTGTAATTTTTTTGGCAACGTTTTTGGAAGTGGCTTGTTCTTGCTTGCTTTCTAAAGCCGAATGGTTCCAAGTCACCCAGCTAGCTGTGTGCCTTTAAGTACTACCCTAAGCAGATTTCCTTCCACAACTTAAAAAATTATAAGTATGAATATAAACATGACAGTTTATAACACAATAGTCACAAAACTACAGTTGTTTTAAATGACATCAGCTCTATCATCAAGCAAGTATTATAAACAGCATTTAATCCTTGATTGAATAAATTGAAGCAGGTGCTGAATACAGCATGCATTTAAACCAAAAGCTTGATGTATTTGTATGGAGGAGAGAAAAAAAATCTCACAACCAATGCCTCTTGTCTTGGCTGCATTAGATGCCGCCCTTTCTCCCCCTCCCATTAAATCTAGGATGTCCCGTGCTTGGGGTAGCTGGTTAAATTGCCTCAGGGATAATGAATGGTATGAATACCAACTGAGAACAGAGTATTATTGTTTCTTTCCTCTGCCAAATATCAGCCTGTCACCAAGCTCTCTGGGGGGAAAAAAGTAAGGCTGACAAGGAACGTGTTCTCAGCCACCGATGTGCCAACCAGAGCTAAAGAGACAATGAATAGTCTAAGCCACTATACTCCATTATCTGTAATATTGTTTAAGTGAATGTATCCTGTGGATATAGATGTAATTGTCCAAAAAAAGACTGAAAACAACTGGTCCAACAAGCTGGAGCACATTAAAGCCACAGCAGGATGTCCAACAGCTAGCAGGCCTGTCTTTTCCCCACCTCCACAATAATGCGACTCCACCAGGGACTGAACTGATGTCTGAGCAGCCACCAAACAGCCACTGCATATTTAATGAAGTTGCTCACCGAGTGCTGGAAAACAGAAGGTGCTTGGACTGCATCATTAGTTCTGTCACTATGATAATTTACACATCTATCTTGTCACATTTTCTATGCTTTATACTTTTACAATAATAAATCTAACATACATTTGATTAGCGAACTGGAAAGTAAAAAAGCTGTGCAGCGCACACCGGTGGTCTTTTATGAACATATTTGGTAAAGAAATTAACCCATTTGTAGCATAAAGTTGCAAACCCTGAATGTCAATTTTCACTGTGTTAGAGGCCCACAGTTGCTTTTTTTTTGCAAGTATAACCAGGCAAGGTGTCGTTTAAAAAAAGATAATTTTATTTTTGCCTGGAAAATATAGAGCCGTTTCTCAGATAAAATAACAGATGCATCACCTGACTACATGAATACATGAGGCAGAGTATCTTACAGTATAAGGTGCAACCTACTTTGCTTCTATTCCATAGTGTGTAAACATAACACTGGTTTTTAAATATCCAAATTATTTGTTAGTTACAATCACTGATGTACATATGTAACAGGCATACAGATATAATGCTCTTATTGTGAATCTTTAATCTTTATTCTGCTTTAAGTTTATAGTTACTGCTTTTATTCAACCTAATTCATTTTAATTAAGACCTTTTTAGGTCTAGTGAAAGACCTAAAAGCGCATTATTTTATTCTGCAGTGTTTAATTTCTCAGCTACTGCAAATGCTTGCTTTTACTCATCCATTCAGCCAGCCTCTTAATATCTATAGTGGATTTGCTTCAGTGACATAGCTGAATAACAATTTACTTGAGACCTTGAAACTGCAAGTGAATATTCATGAATGTTCTCTTCAATAAACACATAAAAATACTGCCTAGCTGATAACTGCTAAATGAATCAATCAAACCATTTTTAATCAATATAAACAAATACAAATGTGAAAGATTAAGCTATCTTGAATATTGTAGAAATATTTAAGAACCTAGCAGAGTTTTAATTGCTTATTTTTATTCCAAGTGATTATTTTATTCATCTAGGCTCAAAGATGCTACTGTATCTCAAGATACTTATTTTAGCACATTTGGTATATTATAGTGGACTGTTAAAATTTAAATAACATGGACAGCCCTAACATGAGTGTTAACTACAGCACTATAATACACAGATACACACATGCAAGCAAATGACAACGGTGACCAGCCCACCAATACTGAATAGACTCATCAATGCAAAATCTGCACTTCTCACAATTGCTCCTCTGCATTTCCAATGCTATTGGCAATTGGGAAGTTAGCATAATGGAAGGGAATTCAAGAGAAGTTGGAAATGTCCTCTAATCTCTAGGCAAATTCTGTCTTCAAAATACAATGCTTTCCAGCGGAATGGAAATGTTTCTTTTTTTCTAGGTAGCTAACATTAAATGGTATATTTATACACAAAATAAATACTGAGAAGAAAGCAACAAAGTTATTTGCAAAGGGCAACTATTTCTCATGAGTAGAATTTCTCAAGATTTTCTTTTTCTTTTCTTTTTTTTTCCAGAAAAGGGACTGTTCGGAGTAAACACTCTTTGGTATAAACTGTCTACTTCTTTCCATAAAAGCAGTAAGTACTATGAAGATTAAGTTAAACATGCTTTATATTCCTTATAGCCTAAAGTCTCAGACTACATCTGTTTTCTTTGATACACAAAACCAGAGTTAAAATAGCTCCATTTATCACAAGATGATTGTGGTAGGCAGACAAACCAGGCTGTCTGTTTCGGAATACTGAAAGCAACTGTTATTAATCACAATTATAGGGCAAACTCTGAAGAGGAATTGCATCAATATTCTCCCTTCCACATGCAGGAACAAAAAGAAACACTAAGAATGTCATGGTAAGGCCTGAAGGTCAGTAAATAATAATAAACAAGGATACTACCAGTTTAATCCCAAATCATAAATTGCAGCTCAGAATAAGCATTAAAAGTCACTGTGGGAATTTAACACATGGTATTTGACAGAACTACTATAGAAATGTTTTTTTAGAAAATTGAAAAATACAAAATTCAAAGTTTCTTTGTATGCTCTGCCAGGGAGCCATGTATTAATCCCAGACTCAAAATATGAAGAAACCACAATTCTTTGGTCAAAATTTTAAGGCTTAGCTTCTATAACTATTGCATGCAACATGATTTCGTTAAATTTGTCTCCAATTATATCCTTAGTTTTAGAATAGGCAATAAACATAAATTGAACACGAGTTACAGAAATACTACAGCCATTGTTAGATGCTAAATTTCTGCTTAAAATAACAAATTCATGTAATTTAACTCATGGACAAGCAACCTAGTACTATGGAGATCTGATGCTATAATCTCTTTCAACTGGTCAGGGCAAGAGAAATGAAAGCCCAAAGCATCTGTAGGATAGCTGGTTGACTACTCTGCTCAATTGTTCTCCAAATCAATTCCAGACACTTCCTTTGATTCTGCCTACTGGCTCACAATGTTTGCTTCCAAGGCCGATGCAGGCATTCCCGTGAATGCCAACTTCAACATGGCAGCCACAATTCATTAGTCCCAGTAACTCACTTCTCATTCCATTCTGCCCAGGAAGACATTTCAGATTCATGGTGAGCTTTCCAATATCCAGTCTGTAACAAATCGTGATCTATCTGCTCAAAAATATTACGGAACCAATGCAGACTTAGAGCATTACTTCTGAGTACTCTTGACTTATATCCTTATAGGGACATTTTGTTCATCTTTAATTGCTCATCTTTAGATGGGAAACCATGTTTTCACATTTATTTTATATCCGAACGAGTGGAATATCCTAGAACTGAGCTCTTAAGTTGGAACTGTTCAGGCCATGCCTCCTGCTTTTCTTGTTCAGTTCCCAAGCAATGCAAAGCAGAATATGCAAAACAAAAGGAACTAGCAACCACTGCAAGAAATAAAGTATGGAGTAAGAGACCATCTATCTCCTTTGTCATCCTACAAACTTCAGGTATGTTTGCCTGGATGAGCAGTATTAGTGAATGGGAACTGCATGACAAAAGCATGCATTGTCCTTTGCATGGATGTCACACACAGCCCAGATCCAGGATAGATGTCTATCCACACCACAGATGCCTCTGAGAGATGCATCAGCAGGCCTGGTAGAATGTACCATGATGGGATTTGGAGGACAGAGATCTCATAACCAATTATTCCCTTTGAGAGCAAAACGATATTGGGGGAAAAACTTAGGTGGACTGAAAACACCATTTTAAAATATGCATTCAGGAAACAACGTTCATTTGGCCATTATAACAAAGAGCTGCTAGTCTGGAAAATATATCATTGTAATCCAGGTTGAAGACAGGGGGTTTGCATCCATTAAGTAAATGATGAAATACTGTCAGGAGCAACAGCAGCTTTGACAAGAAATCAGATATTGATATACTTGGGCAGATGATCGTTTTACTTCTATGCATTGGAAGACATGGGCTCAAAGCTCACCACCCACAGGCAGCCATTAGAAATACAGATTTTCAGATCAGCAGTTTATGGGAACAGGTACAAGTTGTTTGAAAGATTCTCCCAGAATCACAGAAAAATCACTAGAAAGATATAGGCCAAGTGACTTGAGGGGACATGCTTGGATTAAGGAGTTTTCTTTGATCAGTGACACGTAAGAGGGAGAATGCTGAGGAATTGCCAACAGGAATAAAACACTTCTGTCAGATATATTGCTATGAAAGAAATGGTGAGTCTTCTGGATTTTAGAGAAAATAGAAATCCATCTTATACATGAAAAATGAGTTCCAGTCACAGCAGGCTGTTACATTTCTAAATGAAATCCATTAAATACGGCATGAATTATTAGTAAAGAAACCGTGAGCCATATAGTATACTGTAAAAGAGATTCAAATATCAGTATAACCCACAGGATAGAAGAATTAGAACTGTAATAATTAAAATCTGAATCTTTAATTAGGGTGGAAGTTGCTGGACCACATGATTAATCAGCTTCAAAACCAACTTTTTTCCAAAACAATATGGCTGAATATCCCATTTCTGAACACTGAGAGGACGAATCCAACTAATATTGTTTCAAGTGCAATATCTATGAAAACTGTTATGGTCATCTCCTAAGCAAAAAAGAGAGCATTCTAAGGTCAACAGCAGTGCAAGAGCAATATTTCACTCAAGTAGTTGAAGGATGAATAGAAATGGTTGGGCTATGTTGGGTTAAAAGCAGTATCAATCGCTGATAATTCTGCCTGTAACATTGAACTTGTGAATAAAACACTTGGAAAAAGAATGGCTTATAAATAACTTTTCCTAAGGTAATTGGAAAGACTTTGGTCATTCAAACTATGCACATTTTTTTTAGAAATTTCAATCTTTAATCATGCCCCCTTCTTAATTTCCTACTTTTTCCCTTCTTTTTGTGTTGATGGACTAAATGAAGCAGAATAGAAATTGAGATGCCCTTTCTTTTCCTTGTTATCTGTTGGTATTTTGCCTTTTTACTGAGCAAATACTAATTAGATTCTTTCTTTTCTTTTTCTACTGAAAACACTTTAAGCCCATTCGTTATTCTTAGTATCATTTGCTAAGTCATCTCAGTTTAACCTTACACTTGCCTGACAGAAACACTACAGTTCTTTCAACATTTCCTTTTTTACCTGGACCCCTTTCCCATTTTTTTCATGTGTTCTTATTTTGTCATCAGATGTTCACTAACCTTTTGTGTAGCCAAAATGGCCTCCTCATTGTCTTCCACTTTCCTTCTCACTAGAATAGTGTTTCTTCAACACTTAGTAACTACATAAATCAGGGGTGTCAAATTCAATTGTATCGCAGGCCGCATCGGGATATTTTTTGCCTTTGCGGAGCTGGGGTGGCCATGGCCTGTGTGGGCAGTACCCGGTCTGCGGGCCGTCAGTTTGACAGCCCTGACAAATTCTAAGTCTTACTTTCCCTTACAATCAAGAATTTCAGCATTATGCAATCATTCTCCCACCCAATGTTCCAGCTACTTCCACTTCCTTTTTCTATTCTCTAAATAAGAACTATGTACAAGATAAAATAAGGGTTTTCTGGAAGAACTATGCTTGGCAAGGTTTTCCTCTCATGATTCTGAATTTAAGATGAGGCAACAAAACAAACAACGAGAAATAAAAAAGGGTACATGTCGTATTTTCCGCACTATAAGACGCACTTCCCCCCTCCAAAAAAGTAGGTGGAAATGTCTTTGCATCTTATAGAGTGAATATTGTGGTGGTGGGGAGAGGAATTCGTTCGGCGGCATTTGCCGCTACCTCTCATCGCTCCTGCTGCCTGCCAAGCAGCTGATCGGTGGTTGGATCAGCCTCCTGAAATACTGCCAATCAGCTGTTCTATGCGGCGAGGATTGCCATCGCAACCGATCGCTTTCGCCACCAAGTGGCAGCGGTGATAGGTGGTGTACCCCCCCCCCCTGGAACAGCTGATTAGTGGTATTCTGGGAGCCTGATCCAAGCACCAATCAGCTGTTTGGCAGCAAAGACTCCAGCGTTCCCTGGCAGCAGCAGCAGCTCAGCACAGTTGACAGGTTGTAGGCGCAACGGAGCGCAGTCCTGACGAGCAACGTGGTAGGGCTGTGATAACATGCTGAAGCTGACCAGGCTGTTTGCTGCAAGGACGCTAGCCAGATGAATACTGGGAGGCGGAGGCAGATTTTTTTTCTTGTTTCCTCCTCTAAAGCTAATGTGCATCTT